>JANHFR010518920.1:0-11123 GCA_032468015.1 Mimophis mahfalensis | reverse complement strand
CCGGGAGTTCATGGCCTCCATGACAGCCATGGACCTAACCCAGGTTATCTCTGGACCGACTCATGAGGGGGGGCACATGCCTGATCTTGTGTTCCTATCTGGGCAGTGGCTAAGTGATCTAGGGGGGGTGTTCTCCATCTATTTTCCCCCTGTCGTGGTCAGATCACTATTGCCTGTGACTGAGCTTCCGATATGCCTCCCCCCGCCGCTGGGCTGTGGAGCCGACCAGGTGGTTCCGCCCCAGGCGCTTTATGGACCCAGAACGGTTCCTGCAGGCGCTTGGGACTGTACCCGACTCCCTCACTCATGGCCCGGCTGGTGCCTTGGTGGAAGCATGGGAAAGGGCAGCCACCGAGGCGCTTGACTGAGTCGTTCTCTTGCGGCCCCTGACCCAGTGCCGATCCCAGCGGGCCCCTTGGTTTACTGAGGAGCTCCAGGAGATGAAGCGTCGGAGACGGAGCCTGGAGTGCGGTTGGAGGGCGACCCAGTCCGAACCCAACCAATTGTGATTGAGATCTTTTACGAGATCTTATATCGCGGCGATGGAGGTGGCGAAGCGTAATTATTTCTCCATCCTCATCGCGTCCTCAGAGAATCGCCTGGCCGCCCTGTTCAGGGTCACCCGCTCCCTCCTTAATCGGGAGGTTGCGGGTGACCCTCTGCGGGGACGTGCCGAGGAGTTTAGTCAACATCTCTCAGACAAAATCGCTCGGATTCAGGCCGGGCTGGACTCTGACTGGGCAGACTCGGGACGAGAGGAATTCAACGGGCTTGAGCATGTGATCTGGGAGGATTTTGATCCTGTGACTCCCGAGGCAGTGGACATTTTGTCTCCAGTGCTTTTCTCCCGGCTTGGAACTGAACCAAATGGATATTTCTTCCAACAGGGGGCAGTGTCATGTTGTCAGGGCATGTTGACGTGGCTAGGTGCAAATGGGAAATGACTCTATGGATGGACTGGCTATAAAGTTTGTGAAGTTTTCTCCAGGGCTTAATGAGGCTGCTTAATACTAGGTGTGCATGTGTTCACCAGGGTGGAATAATCAAAGTAATTGAACGGTGGCGTTTCCGTTCCCATTGCGTCTCTGAAGGCAGAGAAGAAGTAAGACTGAAGTAAGCAGTCTGTGGTAGAGAAGAGGAAACTGTTTCCTATCTTTATCTGAAACATCAGGCTCACATGTTTTATAGGCAATGGAGCATGATGTATCACAGCAGAGTGGGTGAGGAACACACACATCCTGTTTTGAACATTAAAACAAAGAGAAACGTCTAGTGTATTATGCTAGGGCTTAGTGTATCCGTCTCTTGGTTTTTCATAAATTTCTTAAATCTTTCCCATTTTGCTTTGCAGCTGAACATGAAATTCCAATGGCGAGGTTTGTGTCCAACCTAAGAAATCAGCACCAGAGACCCCATGTATGCACACAGTCACAAAATGAGTGTTTCAATACACTCCACGGCCCTCTCGGTATTGTCTCCATGAACTGATGGTGATAAGATCTGAAGATAGAAAAATTACCCACTTCCTGAATGGTGCGTTGTTCAGCTCCAGTGGGTGTGAGATTACTAGGGTTGTGTAAGCTTTGTGGCTGTCACTAGAAGTGAGGAGGGTCTGTAAAATGAGCAGGTGCTCTAGTCATCTTGACACCCTCAGAAGCTGCAGAATGTTTGCAAAAAAAAAAAACCCTCCAGAAGCTGCAGAATGTTTGCAAAAAAAAAAAAAACCCCACCCCACAATAGCTTTTTTTTTTTTTGCCAGTTTAAATAGGAACACAGTCAATAAATAAGGCGGAAACAGGAGGGAGGCAAGTTTGTGTTAACAATAGTCACAAGTTTAGGGCTAAATCTGAAATAACGTTAATTTCGGGATTGCATTTTTACTATTAGTGGGATACCTCAGTCTACTGAAAATGTAAAATAGTTAATCAAAGCACCTCCGGGAATATATATATAGAAATTAATTATTGGGATACAAGGCTGTCTCCAGAAATTGGTGAGGCCTCAGAAGACTGGAGGAGAAGAAATATTGACCCCTGTTTGAGTTCTAATAGAACCTAGGATTGGAAGGGCCCTTGGAGGTCTTCTAGTCAACCCCCTTGCTCAGGCAGGGGACCCTATGCCATTCCAGATAAATGCCATACAAATACAAATAATACTACATGTACTACAAATACAAAAACACTACAAATACAAATAACAAATAAATATAAATGCATGTCCTGGTTTAGAGCTGAAAAAGCAAGCAGTAATTTTGCAAGAAAGAACTGCTAAAAAAAAAAGAGCTTGAACGCCATTGGAATAGAGACTCAAGAATTGCTGGGATCTACAAATGGAAATAAAAACAAATGGAGGAAGGAGACCCTGTAAAAATCCTTGTGTCTGGAGCTGAAAAGCAGGCAGGACCTTTGCAAAGAATTGCTAAAGGGGCTTGTAAACTGCAGGACTCTCTGCTTGCAAGCATGACCGTCATCCCAGTGGATTCATTTATGTATGCTTACTTTTTATGCATACTGATTTCATGTATACTTAATAGACAACTCCACACATCAGCTTGAAGAGCAGTATTGAATGAAATGACACAATGGGCACATTTTTATTAACGGCCTGGATGAAGGAGTTGAGGAAATGGCTATCAGATTTGCTGATATTGTAAAATTAAGAGGAAGGAGCAACACTTTGGAAGAGACAGAGAATATTCAAAAAGATCCAGAATGGCCAATAAAAAGAACAGGATAAAATTTAGCAGGAAAAATAAGATATGAAATTCTGTTTCTGGGGTGAAAAAATATAGGAAGGGGAAACGAGATCTAGTTCATACATATGGAAAAGATCTTGGTGTTTTACCAGTGTTTCTCAACCTTGACAAGTTTCAGATGTGTGGACTTCAACTCCCAGAATTCTCCAGTGAGCTTTGCTTTGCTGGCTGTGGAATTCTGGGAATTGAAATCCACACATTTTACACTTGCCAAGGATGAAAAAATAGACCACAGGTTTAAGATGAGCCAATGGAGACACAGCGGTTTAATTAAGGTAAATACTATAGGGGACAATAAAGTCTAAATCATAGGACAAAGTAGTCTCTTTCTACTCAATCCGATCTTTTCATGTCCCTATGAGCTGCCCAAAGAATTTAGCAATTGTAGGGTGAGATCAGACTGATATACATGCTGTGAAATCCAGCATCTAGGGCAGCGGTATCAAACTCGATTTCATTGAGGGCTGCATCAGGGTTGTGTCTGACCTCTGGTGGCCAGGGGTGGGCGTGGCCCACTCAACATCACTCGTGGTGGGGGCATCTGTGGGGGCCCAAGTGCTCTGCCAATGAAAATGGGCTCCATTTTCAGCTGGGACAGCCTCCTGCTGCCCTCTGCTGGTGAAAATGGGGGTCCCCCCACCCACCCATGAGCTCCATTTTCACTGGTAGAGACACCGTGGGCTGGTCCTCCGCAGTTTCCTGGGCAGCCCCATGAGCCAGATCTAAGCACCCCATGGGTCAGATCCAGTCCCTAGGCCTTGAGTTTCCCACCCCTGATCTAGGGTTTGCCCTGTCTTTGCCTTACTTTCTTCAAAGAATTCACAGTTATTTTGCTCTTCCTGTGAAACTAACCAAACAGCCTTGCCTTGAAGAGTTTTCTTAAATAGCCCAGACAATTAAAAAAGACAGGATTGCCAGCTAGCCAAAAAGCTTTTATTTAAATCAACCTACATATATTACAGAAGGTAACAACAACCAATTTACAAAACAAACTTGTATCTTGTGTTATTATTTTCACTTTGGCCTATTTTCTGTAAATGGGCAAATGCAAAACATTTCACATAAAGGTTGGTGCAGTTACAATCAAAGACATTCTGTGTGCTTGGTTAGTTCCAGTCTGATGAACAATTGTCCTCTCCTGTCCTGTTAAAAAAGGGTAATCTGGTGGCACCACCACACTAGATGTTACTTTACTGTACAATTACTGGTATTCTTGCCTTGAAATGCTGAAGCTCAAGATGAGGCCTCTTGGATAGAGGAGTTATTTCTTTCTTTGTGGCAAGAGAAGGATTCTCACAAGGCAGATTCGTGGAAAAAGATATAACCGTTTCTCCAGAGGTGACATCATAGTTACTCGGGAGATCAAATACAAAAGAGTAGGATGGACACCATAATGGACGAGGCATGATTACAGGCATGTGTGGCTTATGTCTATTCCTAGACAGCTCTGCAAAAGGATCTTGTGCCTTTTGTACGAAAGTACAATGTGGATTATCGCTCTCAGGCACAGAAGATGCGTCTGAGATATTTCATAACTCCTCTTAGGCAGATTTCCTCTGAACAATGACAGTCATATGTAACATGACAAACGAATGCATGCACTTGAGTATTGACATCAGACATTTTCCTGGCGTTCTTTTCATTTCCCGGTTTAGTTGGCGGAGGCAATGAAATCATGGATAGTCCAACATCGGACTAATTGCAGCAAAAGCAGGATGCTGGCTGGACTGTTAAGCAATTAGCAATGGGCAGGAGCTGCCTCTCTTAAACTTGGGTAGGACTGATGGACCTTCATGTTCTCACGAAAAGTGAGGCTTCAGGTTCATTACATGTGAAGAAGATGGGCCATCATCAACATCAGTGGCAGCAAAAGGAAAACTGGCCCCTCACACACCATTATGCCACCATTAGTGCCACCATGATTGGTATTGTGGGGAGCAGAAACATTTGACTTGGACCCCTGAAAGAGAAATTGAGAAAGTTGTTTTATATTGGGTCAAATAGGGTGCCCACAAACCTCAGTACTAACCATTATTTTATTCACTGACACATATCCCCTTTCCAGAGCTGGAATATGTGTTTGTCCTGTATATACCTAGTTTTTTGGACATCTATTTAGGATCTATTTAGAGAGGTAGATCTTCAGACCATTCAGAGTAGCTTTGGAAAGTGAGATGGGGGTATACAAATTAAAAAATAAATAAAATAAAAATGAAATAAATAATAACATTCGCAAAATAGAAGAACATGGAACATTTACTCCCAAATATTGTTAATATCTCCTCCTCCCTTCCTAGCAATAGCTATGATATTCTAATACGATTAGAGAAGCAAAGGCATAAAAAAAACCCCAGAAAATAATTTTTAATAGGAAATACTGTGGTACCTTCAACTGCTTTGAAACTCATTGCATTTGGTATGCAAACTCGATGCATTGGACATGAAAATTTTGTCCCGGTACTCATAATTTGTTTGGTAGTCAATGCACAAGTTAGAACTTTTCAATGTCAGCTGCTTTGTGACTCACTATATTATTCCTTATGGGGAAAAACTGTTTGGTACTCATCCTGGAACCAATTAAGCAGGAGTACCGAGGTACCACTGTATGTGGAAAGGATACCTTTTAGGGTTCCCTTTGAGCTGCTCTATTAAAGCTAAAAGTCTAGGCGGACACTGACTGCAGGACAGATAGATCCAAGCCACAAAGAGGAAATGGGTGTGCCACTCAACTCAGAGTTCATTGTGCATTTTAAACAAGGTCTGAAAAAGAACATTTAAGTGCATTCTGGCTTCAAAACTCCCTGTGCTTTGAACTCTCCAAACTCTTCTATGTAGATACATGGAAAAATTGTAGAAAAAGCGGATTGTTGTGAATCACCTTCACTCTGGGTCAAATGACTATTAATCTTAACTGGAACCTGAAAACCTGCACAATTCCTTTGGGAAGAATGCCTGCACAGCAGTGGTGGGATTCAATTTTTTTTACTACTGGTTCTGTGGGTGTGGCTTAGTGGGCGTGGCTATGCTATTGGCCAATCAGAGGTGGTATTTGCCAGTTCTCCAAATCAGTCAAAATTATCTCTACCATTTCTCTGGGACCTGTTGGAACTGGCTGAATACCACCTCTGCTGCACAGGGAATGCCTGCTTAAGACACGCTTCGTCCCCATTGCCTCCGTGCCATGCTTGTCCACAGACCTCCTAACTTTGTCTCATTGTGTTCCAAGGGTTGATTAAATTTCTGTTTATACTTTCATAATGAGTTATGTTCCCCCCTGCCCAGATCCCTGAACCAGTTGCTTAAGTTACCAGTTAAACCAATGCAACCGTTGCAGCGGACAAATTAGACCTTGAAGAAACCTGTTGGCTGTGCTGACAAAATTATAGTTTCCTGTTCCTGACAAAGAGGGCCTGTCCCTGCATCTTATTTTAGTGCACAGAAAAGGAAATGCAGAAAAAGCTGAAAGCAATGTTTTAAGACATGTATCTCCAAGGAAACGAGGATGGTAGAATTAGTTTGGTTTGAACAGTGAGTTAATTTGAGCAGACATTCTCTGAAATGTAAAAATAAAGTTCTCAGACCAAATAGAAATGCTGAAACCTCAGACCATGCTGAAACCAATATTTTCAGAGAGCAAGAGGTTTCTAGAAGTAGCAGAAGTTTGCACAATTCCACCTGAATTCTAAACTCTAATAGATTATATATGCCAGTTTAATGGGATCAAAACAAGTTCAGGGTGCTAAAATAAAATTGCCATAAATGAAGGGAAAAGCAAAGCATGTGAAGCCTGCCTGTTCCGCCTGAAATTTAATTTAATGAAATGATATGAAAAATGTGTGACCAACTGCTTCAAAGTTTTAATTAGAGCACCATGCTACCAGTCGAAAGTGGGAGGTAGTGAGTTGTAGTCCTGCCTTAGGCATAAGGGCCACCACTCACATTCTCTCGGCCCTGGGAACATCTGAAAACCCTTGAGAAGAAAACCTGTCCAGATAGCTTGAGAATTGGACATGGCTAAATAGGGGGGGGAAAATTGTGTACGTGCATACCATACTTAAGTTATAAAATAGAAGAATGGAATGGTATAGGAACCAGATTAAATAATTTTTAAAGTGACAGTAATTGCAGTGTGTGTAAACATAATTTTAAAAAATGTAGACATTGCATACAATGGATCTTGAACATTTAGAATAAAACTGAAGAAATTGCAGATTGAGGTCAAATGAATCATTGAATACTGTACATTCTTAATTGACACCCACTGTGAGGAAATGAGTGTTTTCTCTATGTATTATCTAGTGCAGGGGTAGGCAAACTTGACTCTTTTATGACTTGTGGACTTCAACTCCCAGAATTCTTCTTCCAGTCATGCTAGCTCAGGAATGCTGGGAGTTGAAGTCCACAAGTCATAAAAGAGCCAAGTTTGCCTACCCCTGATCTAGTGGGTTAAACAAGGGAAACTGAAAGTTAATGAAGACAATGGGGTTACAGTTACTTCAAATTCTTGTTCCTGTCCAAAAGTGAAAGGCATATCATACCGTATATAGGTTTGTGTCTAAAATAATAGCAAATAGATCCTTTTCATTTTAGTTAGTTGCTCATGAATACCCCAGCTTCCTTCCGCAGTCTTAGGGTTGTAAGTACACAGTAAACTAGGATTCATATTTTATAAATTGCTACAGTTTAACCAACTCTAAATTATTTCCTTACAGTCACCACCTTAAGCCATAAAGCAATTTGTTTGGCTATGTGTTACAGGAACACAGCCCATGTTTTTTTTAAAAAAAGACCACAGGGCATTGTTTAAAATTGTGAAGACACATTGATTTCTGGTATCCTGTATTTCCAAGATGCTGAATTTAATTGCTAGAAAAACAGTGCACTAGAAACTCTGTGAGTTTCTGTAAGAAATAACCTTTGCGTCAGGATTATAATTCCTAGAATTTAATTGCAGTCAGCTAATAGGGCACACTTTCTAACTCAAAGTGTGACCATCTCTGGAAACTGCCTGTTATTATGTTGTCAGAGGATGATTTGGCTCCAAAACACTCTGCTTTAAAAGTTGGTTAGGATAATGGTAAATATTCCTTTATAAGCAGTGAGGAGAGAGGGAGTCATCTTGGCTTGGGTAAGCCCTCCAGTGTTTCTCTTCTAAATGCCATATATTCTACATACGTAAATATACTGTATGTGTGGAAAAGGATCTGTATATTTTATTTATTATTTATTTATTAAATTTGTATACCGCCCTTCTCCCGAAGGACTCAGGGCGGTATATGTTTGGGCAGACTGAATACAAGGCATCATGGCTGCTATTTTTATGAGATAAGTTAAGCCAGAAAAAAAAGGAGGGTGGAACCTGGTTGTCCATATTGCACATATTATTTTAACCAAAGGTTGACCCCAAAGGGCCAGCACTGGAATTTATAAAACCTAGAATACTAGATGAAGCACTAAAATGATAGGGCACATATGCTCAGTGTTTTGACTTGAACAGTCCTAGGGTAGGTAGCTGAATTTGTGCTCAGTAAGTCAAAATAATTGCCAAATACTCTACTGGACTGGACAAAGCATCCAGCCATTGGAATGGCCACGAGATGGCAGCAAAAAAATAGAAGGGGGAAAAACACCTTGTAGTAGGTTTCTGCTGCCCAAACAGGGAAGCCTTGGTAGGTATAGTCTGCTTGTAAAAACCAACTAGGGAGGATGCTGCAAGCAGCCCATGGAAGACAGACATAGAAAAGAGGAAAGAGGAGCAGAAAAGTTGGGGGGAAAAGAAGGGATAATAGTCCAAGTGGGAGAATACAATTTGATGCATTTGCAAAAATTTAACAGGGTTCCCGCTGGAAACTGGAATTACCAAAAGCCATGACAATTTTTGTCAACTGACTGTGGGAATTATTTTTGATCCTTATAAATAAGGATCACCTTATTTATAGTATGCTTCAGAGGATTATTCTACTTTATCTACAAACTTTAAACAATTTCCCCCCCAAAAGATACAGAAATAGGAGTTTTCAAACACCAGCTAGCAATCCCAATAGGATGGTAGACAGGTATCTATCTATCTATCTATCTATCTATCTATCTATCTATCTATCTATCTATCTATTTATCTATCTTATACATCTATCATCTCATCCATCTATCATCCCATCCATCCATCCACCCATCCATCCATCCATCCATCCATCATCTACCCAGTCTTAAATAAAAATACAATTATATCAGTAGAAATCACAACACAGCATGTATTAGAAAGGCTGCTTGGGGTTACAAACAGTTTGGATGCCAATGTTCTCTAAAATCAGTTTTGAAGTACATGCTCCTTCAATGACATTTCTATATAATTTTTTTTATTAGCAAATGAATTCTTTATAAGTTAGGGAAATTTCATCCTTAGTAGAAATCCACTATTACCAATTATGAAGCATAAACCATTGAAGTCTTAGGGATTATTATTTAGAAATCAGTTCTTCCACATTTAGTAGAACGTCTAAGAAATATATCCCTCGTTGAAAACCTGTACCCAGTTCACAAACACACATTTTCTTCAATAAAACCCTGCTGTTTGAAATAGCCAAAGATTCTAATTCGACTCACCGATTCAGCTGCTTTACCTGCACCATTATCGTCAGGTGAAGGTTTATCTTGTTCATTAGCCATGACCAGGCTCATCAAGAGAATGGCACCAAGGAGCAGAGTGGCCTTCATGGTTAAACTCTCTACAGTTCTCAGGGTTGGAAAAGGAACCTCTTTCTCAGAAGAGATGCCAAAGGTTTTCTGCTAAGGCTAAAGCAGAAGGAACTCACCCATCACAACCAACTTCTGATTTGCTTTTGTGTGGGTGATGATGGGTGGAGATTATGATGGTTGGTCCTTTGACACATCCAAGCTGATCTGCTTGCCTAGAATAGAGCTGCAATAGCTGGGCTTATGGAAGAACACGCAAGGGACAGCAAAACTTTGATCAGTCACAGGACAGATAGATGTTTTGTAAATCTTGCTGTCTGAAAGGAGGGATCTGCAAGCACAATTGTCAATCATTAAAACAGACCCCTTCTCCTTCTCCCCTTCCTCCTTTCTTCCAATGGAATATGACGGTGTAATGAACCAAGGGACGATCCTAATGATTTCGGCTCTAGTCACCTTTCTCAAAATCAATGGCGGCCAAGTCTAGTAAGTTTAAAATTCCTAATGTTTGGCAACTTGTGTCATTGTGCCAAAAGCTCCCATTTCAATTCATCGGACAACTGTTTTTCTTTTTCCCCGCCATAATTTTTCTACCTCAGTTTGTAAATCTTAGCATTTTGTTTCTTACTCTGATGGTTTTCATCAGTTTGATTATCTCTCGATATTGCCACATCCGTGAAATTTACTTTGATGATAATTTTCTCTTCTGAGGATTGATTTGGCTGTAATTTTTTCTCTCTCTAAAAGTCAAATTGAATTTTATTTGCCTTAGCTGTTATGTCTGTGGAGATGCTCAATCATCCAGGTTATGATTGTCCCAAAGGGGCTTTTTCAAGAGGCAAATGGACTTTTTTTTTTAAAGATGTTTTGCTTCTCATCCGTAAGTACATGGATACTTCCTTATAGATCCTTCCACTCTCCACCATTCAGTCAGAACTGAGGAAGTTTCTTGGATGAGAAGTGAAATGCCTTCAAAGAAAAACTAAAAAGTCCAGCTGCCTCTTGAAAAAAAGTATCTTTAGGACAACCATAGCTGCTATTATTTTAGGTCCTCTGCCATTGGTGATAGAATTAATGCTTTAACAGGGCTGGTCCTATCATTAGGCAGATTCAGGCAGCTACCTGAAGTAGTAACCATTATTGGATAGCAGCAGGGATGCCGATCTTATTCTCTACCTGGGGCAGGGGTCTCCAACCTTAGCAACTTTAAGATTGTGGACTTCAACTCCCAGAATTCCTCAGCCAGCTTTGCCAGCCAGCCAGCTTTTTAAGATTTGTGGACTCAGCCAGGCAAGTCCACAAGTCTTAAAGATGCCAAGGTTGGGGACCCCTGCTCTGGGGATCAGAGATGCACTTATGCTATCTACAGGTAGTCCACAACTTACCGCCATTTATTTAATGACCATTCAAAGTTATAACATTTTTTTAAAAGTGTCTTGAGTCCTCAGGTTTACTATTGTCACAGCATCTTCATTGTCATGTGTTCAAAATTTGGGCACTTGTATTTATAGCAAAAGCGAAGACTCTGCTTTTTACATCAGCTGGTCTGGATTGAGGGGTTATTTTAGTTTGTGTGTGAGGGCTTGTTTTTTATTTAATCTTATTTTAACTTTTGTAATACGTGTTTTTGATGCCCTGTAAACTGCCCTGAGTCCTCAGGGAATAGGGCGGTATA
>JANHFR010516556.1:0-11137 GCA_032468015.1 Mimophis mahfalensis | reverse complement strand
GGTCAAACAATGTCGGCTGGTGGCCCCCAGGGGGAGAGCCTTCTCTGTGGGGGCTCCTGCCCTCTGGAATGAATTACTCCCGGGGATATGTATGATCCCAGACTTGTGCAGCTTTCGCAAGGCCCCCAAAACATTTTTGTTCCAACAGGCTGGACTGGCTTAAAATGGGTATTTTAATTTCTGTGTGGTAGATTTTAATTATGGGCCAAATCTATAATATATTTTTAATATTGTTTTAATTTTTGTATTTATGTGTGTTTTATTCTGGCTGTACACCGCCCTGAGTCCTTCGGGAGAAAGGCGATATAAAAATTAAATTAAATCTAAATCTAAATCTAAATCTAAATCTAACTTTAGATTCGGGTTTCCTTCAAATGTGCCAACATGATTTCTTCAATCAAAGTTTTGCCAGGATGAACTTTGTTTCTGAGAGCTAACTGAGATGGAGAGGTTTCTTTGGAATGTTGACAAAAAGAGTACAGCAGCTCTCTGAAAAACTATAGGCCGTCCTTGTCTTACACACAGTTCATTTAGTGACCACTGGAAGTTACAACGGCACTGAAAAATTGACCTACGGCCATTAGTCACACTTATGACCGCTGTGGCATCCCCATGGTCATGTGCTCAAAATTTAGATGCTGGGCAACTGGTTCATATTTATGATGGTCGCAGGGTCCCGAGGTCCTGTGGTTCCCTTTTTGTGACAAGGAAGGTCAATTCCCTGAACAGCCGTGTTATCAACTTAACAACCGCCCTGATTCACTTCAAACCTGCGGCAAGAAGGGTCGTCAAACGGGGCATAACTCACTGAACAGATGTCTCCCTTAGCAGCAGAAATGCTGGGCTCAGCGATGGCCGTAAGTCAAGGAGTACCTGCATAGGCATCAGAGGGACAGCATTTCTCACATCAGAATTACAGTGGACCCTCGGTTCACAAACACTTCAGTTCACAACCAAAAAATCAGCTCAATGTTCGACTCGGTTTGTGAACAAATCTTCGGTTTGCAACCAAATTTCCTGAGGACAAAGAAATCTCAGGAGAGAAAACACCGGAAGCAGAGCATCCTTCCATCGCAGAGGTGGACTCTCCCGCAAACCAGCAATCTCCCTCTCGCCCAGAATCGACCGACTGAACAGTTTTCTCGGTTGTTCGTGGTTTTCTCAGGGTTTGTATGAAAGGATTTTACTCTTACACTGTGCGTTTTGTGGCATGTATAACTACAGTGCTGTGTTTGTGTGCTTCAAAATCTTACAAAAAAACAATAGAGTTCATCGGGGTCTGGAATGGATCGATCGTATTTCCATACAATCCAAAGGGGGAAATTTCTTTCAGTTCACAACTCAGCTCACAACTAAAGTTATGGAACCAAATGTGGTCGTGAACCGAGGTTCCACTGTACATACAATATTTCCTTCGCATTTGGAACAAAGCAAGGATACCTCTTCTTGCCTCTTGCAAAAGGCCATAAGAGGAAATTGCAAATCTGTGGCTAGAGATCAAACAACAACTAAAGTTCCTTTCATGCCTCCAGAACAACTAAAATGAGTGCCTTTTTTTTAAAAAAAAAAATCTGATTTCTGTACTTCAAACATGCTATCTGATCCGTAATGTATTTCCATTACCAATACATACAGATGTGTACATAAACTGCATTACTCGTGTTTTCTTTTTTTTTAAAAGTGCACAATATTGGTCCTTTAAAAAAAGTCCTTTATACAAATAGGTTTAAGGTCTGCCTTGTGAAGATACACAGTACCTGGCGTGTTTATGCTTTAATAATTTGAGGTGAAATCACCAAAGAGTCTACATAAGAGACAACTGTTTCACTACTAGAGTTTTACGGTCACCACGCAAGCTCCAGCTCTTCCAAGGCACAAGGGGGCAACCTGAAATTGGAAAAGAATGAAAAAGAAGCAAAAAGATTTTTTAAAAAAAAAATATACTTCAATTAAAAGAAACCAAAGGCCACATTCAAACTCCACCCACTCCCTCCCAGCACTGATGAGGTTGTCTAGTTTGATCGTGAAATGTCTGCACGGAAACCACGAAGCTCGGATACGCCCAGAGAACCCACAATCTCAGAGTTGCTGGCCAGCTCTCTTCACCTCCACATTACCTGGGTCCACTCGTTGATCTGAGGATCATACGACTCCACTGTATTAAGGTAGGCTTGTCCGTCATATCCTCCCACAGCGTACAGCTTATCTCCAAGAAGGCAGACTCCGACCGCATCCCGGCTGATACTCATGGATGCCACAGCAGTCCACGCATCTGTTTTGGGATCGTATCTGATTTTTTTAAAAAAACAAGTTTCTGTCAGAGTTTGAGTATGCACCCATGTGGTGTGTAATGCACAATGCGGAAGCAAAACACGAGCCAGTGTTCCATAAAAACACAGAAATTGGAGTTTTCACAGCAAAATGGAGAGCAAGGTCAGACAGTCCATTAGTCAAAGCCCATCAGTTGATAACAATTCAGGGAGTATACAGTTCAGATAGTCCTCGTCGTTAACCAAAGGTCATACACGAAATACAGTCCATGATACAGTAACACAGTTTGTTACTAACCTTGTTACAGCAGTCCTCAGAAGACCAACTGCTATATCATAGCACTACATTTATCTGCAGTTAACACTGTAATTGCCACTTTCAGCCAATCAGGCAACTACTTGCATTTGCATACAGAAAATGGCAGTCTTAAAGAGATACAGTAGTAACATACATTCCTGGCTTGTTCACTTGACACAACCCTATCAGGAGATTGCCTCAATATCCTGACAGTTTCTATTTTATTTCACCGAAGAACTGTCAGGAAAATACTTGCATGTGTTTGCATATTGCTCCCCTGAAACCCGTTTTGATTTTTGTGAAATTAACGATCTTACGAAAGGTTAGGTCTTGAAACCCCTGTGGTTTCCCCGGGAAGTGTTTACTTGAGGGAGTCCTCAACTTAGGACCTCTGTTGAGCCCAAAACTTATGTTGTTAAGTGAGTTTTGCCCCATTTTTACAAAAAACTTCTTTTCAGTGCTGTTGTGATTTGGATGGTTGCTAAATGAACTGTTGTAATTCAAGGACTACTTGTATAGACTACTGAAACTCGGTTTGTGGGTGTGTAACCTTTAACTGGGTGAAATAGTGCATGCCTTGCCTCTATTGGCCAGAGACCCTCCGATTTGCATGACTTGCCTGGTAACCCTCTGCACATGTGCAGTACAGCTTGCCAGTGAAATGTCTGTGGGGCATGGAAGTGTCCACTTTGGCACCCTTTTTGAGGGGGAAAGACCGCTCAAAGTCTTTCGTGACACACACACACACCCCGGGCTGATCTCGCAACGCCAAGGTATGTATATGCCAAGTTTGGGCGAGATTGGTTGCTCTGTGTAGGAGCGTATAGAGCACATAAGACACACACACCCCTCACCACACTTCTGTTTTATAGAGAGAGATTTTACTACATAAAAATAATCATAAAACATTGGATCACCGTGATACGGATATAAATACACACCAGCAGGCTAGTTAGAGCAATAGTCTTCCCTATAAGGATGTATGGGTATGAAAGCTGGACACCAAGAATGGCTAGTCGAAGAAGAATTGGCACCTTTGAACGGTGCTGCTGGCCTAAATTATGCGTATACCATGGACAGCCATCCAGAGAGGTGTTAAAATTGTATAAAACCAGACATGTCACTAGAAGCTAACGTCACAAGGCGATGTCTGGTTTACTCTGGCCATGGCATGCGTGTGGAAATTCATCGGAGAAGGCAGCGATGCTAGAAATGGTTAGTGGAACAGGAAGAAGGGGCAAACACACCGGCTTGACACCATCAACGCTGATCAAGGGAACCCGACTCATGACCACAACTGAGCCCAACACTTCTGTTCTTAAGCGACATTGGTTTTGCCCCATTTTACAACCTCTCCTGCCACAGCTGCTAAGGGACCCGCAGCAGCTGTTAAGTTAGTAAGGCAGTTGTTAAGTCAATCTGGCTTTGCTGTTGACTTTGCTTGTCAGAAGGTGGTGATCATCCCACAACCTCGGGATCCCGCGAACGTTTTAAAGATGAACCCGCGGTCATGCGGCCGAATTTTAACCACAGGACCACGAAGCTGCTGCAACAGTCATTAAGGGTGGGAAACGATTGTAAGCTTAAGTGAAGTTAGCAGTTTATTGGGACAGTACCTTTCTACACAATCGGACAGCCTTGATGTCAAGTTGGACGCTGGTGCATCATGACCCCCGATAGCGTACAGGAAGCCATTCCAGGTCGTCACTCCCACGCCCCCTCTTCGCTTGGACATTTGGGCGCAAGGCGTCCACTTGTTCGTGTGCGGGTCAAAGCATTCGACGGACTTCAAGCAGGAACTTCCATCTCGGCCGCCTATCGCGTAGAGCCTGGGAACATCCACAAAAATGTTAAAGAGAGGTTAACATGAGCTATCAGCATTCCATGCACAACAGAATGAGGCAAAGCTCAAACCGACCCTAAATTATGTCTTAACTGCTGCAGGAAAAAATAATAATCTGTATCTATAAGAGAAGTGTTCCTTGTTGGTGTTTGTGGGTATGTCCCCAATAGGCACTTTCACCCATGCACCAAAATGGCCCAAACTTCACAGGCACCTACTCTGAACTCCGGAGACAATCACTGGGGTGTGTGTGTCAGGAATGTGGTTGACCAGTCTTCGCGCCTGAAAAAGGGTGCCAAAGTGGATGCTCCACACACCTCTACAGCAGAAAACGTGTACTGAGCATGTGCAGAGAGTTACCACGCAACGCATGCAGAGGAGGCTCCCCAGCCAATAGAGGCAAGGCATGCAAATAGGGCAAAGAACACTGGGAATTGTAGGCTGTGGCATTCCCTGTTTAGGCCAAAAATACCCCGGCAAAGCCAGGTTATCAGCTAGTAATAATAAACATTTGAATAGTCTGCAAAAAACAACGTTGCAGATGTTTCACAGGTCAAGTTCATTAGGAGGAAGCAACCTCTCCAGCTTTCTAATAATTCTTTATTCTCCTGAGCAAGACCAGCCTTACATAGGGAAAATGCGCATGTGAGAACCTAACAGCAAAGGTGGAGTATAAAGCTGAAATTGGAGTTTATCAGGTGTTGTTTCCCATAACTTGCTTCCCCCAAATTTGTAGCCAATTGTTGTGAGACTCCTGGGATCTACAATACGGGACTGAACAAAGGGAAGTTTTGGATTGGAAAGCAAATTTTTCCAGACATTCCTCCACATATAATGCAGAAGTAGAAACTATTCATGAGGTAGAATCTGTTCATTTGGAAACTAAATGCAAAAGGATTGGGGTTTTTTTTCTTTTCCTCAACCAATTTTCCCCTGGTTTCACAGGATATTCCTGAACTTGTGGGTTTCCTTTGTACATGAAGCGGTATTACAACGTTTATCATAAATTACAGTTATGATTACCTAATGTATTACATTACTGCTTAATGGAGCAGTAATCATTATACAGTCAAACCTCAGTTCGGGACTGCAATCCATTCCCTGGACTTTAGTCGCAAACCGATTTGGTCATGTTCCAAAGCGACACTCACTGAGCATGTGCAGACAATTCGGCACATGCACGGAAGCAAAGACGACACAGAAAGGAGTCTTTCCGTGCCGTTTTTTGTTCGCCAAGTTTTGAGTTGGGAACCGAGTCAAAACTCGGCTGGCTTTTTTGGTCAGGAACCGATTTGGTCACGAACTGGGGCGTTCGCAAACCAAGGTTCCACTGTACCTAATGTTTCAGTAAGAAGTTCTGACCTCAGCATACAAGTCGTCCTGAACTTATAATCATTCATTTAGTGACTGTTCAAAGCTGAAACAACACTGAAAAAAGCAACTTAACAACCGTTTTTCACACTTACGACTGTTGCAGCAGCCATGGGATAAAAATTTGGAACCAGTTCGTATTTATTTATGATGGTTGTAGTGTCCTGGGGTCACAAAAGGTGTTTGTCTTTTGTGACCTGCTGACAAGGAAAGTCAAAGGGGAAGCCAGATTCAATTAAAGCCCGCGTTATGAACTTTATGATTCCCTTAACAACTGTGGCAAGGAAGGTGGTAAAATGGAGCAAAATTTACATAACAATGGTCTCGCTCAGCAACATAAAGTTTGGGCTGAATTCTGGTCGTACTTCAAGGACTACCTGTACCAGAAAGGCTTAACTTTTGGTTCTCTGTACTTACTTTCCGCTTAGTACTGCCACACCCACTGTACTCCTTGGGGTTGACATACTGGCCACAAAGTTCCACTGACGGGCCTGAGGGTCCCACCTTTCTACTGTGTTCAGGTAGCTCCAACCATCGTGTCCCCCCACAGCATACATCGGGCCTTCCAATACCGCTACTCCTTCAAAAAAAGCAAACATCAGAATTGCTCAATCCTGGACCAGGGCCTTTTCCCACTCTTGAAGCGAAAACCAGATCTCTATATTTTCATACAAGTTTTTGGAGAACGTAAAATCTCTCCAGTCCCTGCAAGGAATATTGTATCCACAACTTAGTTCTCAAGTAGGATATAAATAACATGGGAAATCTAGTAAGTTTAGTAAGTTTAATATTCATAATGTTGGCTATTACTCGAAACGCCTAACAGCAATAGCACTTATTATGGAGTCATTAAAAGAAGATGATCTAAGTCTATAGATCATCTTCTTTTAATGACTCCATAATTCCTTGCATGGGGGTGGAGTTTTGGGCAGCTGAATGGAGCCAAGTGTTTACCGGCCGGATGCCCTTCCTGTCACCAATGCAGAGTTTTGTTCAGCAGATATATCTGCCTCTATCTAGGATCGAACTCATAGCCTCCTGATGGTGAGAGCTCCACCTCTAGGCCACCACACCACTCAGCACTTAGATTTATATACTGCTTCATAATGCTGTACAGCACTCTCTGAATGGTCTATAGCAGGGGTCAGCAACCTGCGGTTCTGGAGCCGCATGTGGCTCTTTAATCCCCCTGCTATGGTTCGCTGTCACTGGTTGGCACCACAATTTTAAAAGGAGCTTCTGGTTAGTGGGAAAAGCACAGTGTGCCAGGAGGAGACTCTATGGCAAGGGGCAGGTATTCCGGTCAGCTCCACCTTGAGATTCAAGGTGCTGGTTGGTGCTAACCTATAAAGCCCTGAATGGCTTGGGTCCGGAATATCTGAGGGGACACCTGCTGCCAGCGACATCTGCCCACCGCCCGATCCGCTCACATAGGGAGGGCCTCCTCTGGGTGCCGCCTGTTTCAGAATGTCGGCGGGCGGCGCCTAGGGGGAGAGCATTCTCTGTTGGAGCTCCCACCCTATGGAACCAGCTGCCACTGGAGCTCCGAACAGCCCCCGACCTTGGCTCCTTCTGCAGGGAACTGAAGACGTGGCTCTTCACATTAGCCAGCCTGGATTGAGGGTTTTTACTTTGTTTGTTAGGGCGTGTTATCTAATATTTGATTTTTAACTTTTGTATTTTCCGTTTTTAATGCCCTGTACACCGCCCTGAGTCCAGTAGGAATAGGGCGGTATATAAATTGAAATAATAAAATAAATAATAAAATAAATAAATTGAGGGGGGAGGGCTTCCAGTTAGGACCTTTGTGACTTCTGGTGGTTTTTTTTTCTGTTCAAATGGTTCTTTGAGTGTTTAAGGTTGCTGGCCCCTGGTTTATAGAGTCATCATGTTGCCCCCAACAATCTGGATCCTCATTTTACCAACCTGGGAAGGATGGAAGGCTGAGTCAATCTTTGAGCTCTATCGGGATCAAACTCTAATCTGTGGGCAGAGTTAGCCTGCAATTCTGCATTCTGTGCCACCAGGAATCCCGTTAAGTTAATAATGTAAAATATTTGAAAGAAAAAGAATTTAGCCAGAGATAGTTGAATGGGAGCAGATTCTTGCTGTAAGTGGGAAATTATGAATTTATGGCCTCTAGATTGAGAACCACCAATATAACTAAAATCATTTAACAGTTTTAAAGTTAATTCCCCACCTCCCACAACAACGAACTCACAAATAAAACACTGAAATCGCTTACTTGAGTTAATCTGGTAAGAGCTCAACTCATAACACTTTTTAAAAAAACAAATAAACCTGCAAAATATGTATACATACCAAGCCCGTGCCGGTGAGTTGACATGGGTGGCATAACGCTCCAAGTTTTTGTCTTGGGGTTGTAACACTCCACAGTATTCAATGTTTTTAGTCCATCTCTACCTCCGACGACATACAATTTATCATCTAACACGGCAACTCCAAACTGTAACCTTCTCCCATTCATATTTGCAACAGGAGTCCACATATTGGTACGGAGGTCGTATTTCTCAATGCTGGTAGCTCCTTAATAATAGCATAATATATGTTTTAAAAAAAGACTACTTGGAACAATAATTGGAGTTCTATGAAAATGAAACAGGTAGGACTCAGTGAAGGAGGTTAGGGATAGTCTTACTAGTTAAATAGGCCAGATCCAGACTGAGATTTCTATTTATACTTAAATTGTACAGGTGATTACACCAATTAGCTGCTCCTAAAACTCTTGGACACAGGTAGCCTCGGCTTGCGACCATAATTGAGTTTATGTTGTTAAAGTTTATGTTGTTAAGTGAGACATTGGTTAAGGGAATTTTACCTCGTTTTATGACCATTCTTGCCACGTTTCTTAAACAAATCCTTGCAGTGGTTAAGTTAGTAACTTGGTTGTTTAAGGGAATCTGGTCGACCCCTTGACTGTTGTGGCCCCGTCTCCTTCTGCTGATCTGCCAAGTGACTCTGATGAAGACCTGGCACCGGTAGCTGACAGTGTGCCAAAGGTGGCTTTCCCCCCCCACCCCCAGTGGGCCAGCAAGAGCCAGCTGCTGTCAGCGAGCCAGCAGAGGCCAACCATCCTTCGAGTCAGAGGGAGATGGTGAAGCCTGACAGCAATGGGGAGGAGACCTTGCTGGACGCCAGAGAAAGATGCAGACTCAGAAGAGAGCAGCAACGCCGGAGTGGGAGAGGCTGGGTTGCAGCTGACCACTAACTGGGCCACATCCTAAAGTGGCTAAGCAGGGTGTGGCTGGGCCTTGTCCCTTGCAGAGAACAATGTTCCTGAAACTTTGGTCAGTCAATCCTCATGCTGCACATGGTCTTGGACAGCTTCCAGTTTTTTCCCTTATC
Source organism: Mimophis mahfalensis (assembly GCA_032468015.1). Taxonomy (NCBI): domain Eukaryota; kingdom Metazoa; phylum Chordata; class Lepidosauria; order Squamata; genus Mimophis; species Mimophis mahfalensis. The sequence continues at coordinate 1,989 of JANHFR010516556.1, read as the reverse complement.
GGCTTGGACTCTTGCCCGGTACCTGACTGCTGCTGATTAATACTTTGTGACTCAGCTTTTCTTGGATTTTACTTAAAGAAACAGCTCCCCCATTCCTTTAAACTGTGATTTACTGTGGGGTTTTTGCTATTCCTTTGGACATTTCTGGTTTTGGGGTGGGGTGGGGCGGGAGAAACAGAACATTGTTTGTCAGAAGGTCACAAAAGCTGCCTGACTACATGACCCCAGGGACACTGCAACCGTCATAAATACAAGTCAGTTGCCAAGTGTCCCAATTTTGATCACGCAGCCATGAGGATGCTGCAATGGTCGTTAAGTGTGAAAAATGGCCATTAGGCCACTTTTTTCAGTGCCATTGTAACTTTCAACAGTCACTAAATGAACCGTTGTAAGCTGAGGACTACCTGTATGACGGATTCGCTTTTAATCTTGATGATAAACCAATATACCTTTAGTGGCATCCATGCCTCCCACTGCAAACAGGACGCCCACCGTAGATTTCCTAGGCTTTGTGCGAGGGCTTTGCAACATGGGTCTTCTCTCTGGCAACAAGTGGTACTTCATGGCCTCCATGATGAGTTTTTGACATTCAATGTCATCTCTGAAGAGTACGTTGTTTTCCATGTCGGCTAGAAACTAGGTAGAAAGACAAATAAATCTGCTGAATTGCTAAACTATAATGCGGCTGACCAGTCTTTGTCTCCGAAAAAAGGGTGCCGAAGTGGACACCACCACACCTCAACAGCAGAAAACCTGTACTGAGTATGTGCAGAGGATTACCAGGCAACGCATGCAAATCGGAGGCTCTCCAGCCAATAGAGGCAAGGCATGCAAATCGGGCAAAGAACGCTGGGAATTGTAGGAACAATGGCTGGGGGAGGCAATGGCCTTTGCTGCTCAGCCGTCTCCCCTCCATCCTGGCCCAGACTGCGAGGGTTTGGCCCGGTGGGGCCAACTGAGAATGGGGGATGCAGCAGGAAGCTGCAGAGGAGGCAGGATGAGTTAGCCAGGCCCCACTATACCCAGGCGAAGCCAGGTCATCCACTAGTAAAGTTATAAATATCAGTAACTGGCTCTTTGGAAGTCTGCTCCAATCTCCCGGGCCACAGAACAAATCTTCATGATGATGGCTTCCTTGAGACAAATTCAGCTCTCATCTCCCCATGTGACCAAACACAGCCATATTTATGCATAATTGGAACAGACTACAAAATACTCATTTCCATATCTCCTGATGTTTTAGTGCTTTCAAGCGTTCGTCAACCAAGGCTACACCACCCTTCACTGAGATATGTTTGCAAGTATTTAATTAAGGCATCATGAATTTACGTTCTCAATTGAACACAGGCCAAATTCTGCCTTAGGAATCTGCGTGGCTGGTGGCATTCCCAATAAACATTTCACTGGTTTTATATACTTTCCACAACTACGATAAAATGATTGTTTCAGTCCAAGAAATCGCTTCCATGCAGCCACTGAGATAAAATCTTGCTCCGATAGAATTTTTTATATGGATCAGCCAACTCTCTCCCTTTTAATGGGATAGCAGCATTGACATTTCTTGGACCGGTCTCTGTTTCATCCGCCAATCTAATTTTCAGTCCCTGAAATGATGGCAATCATTTAATCACACCCTTGTGTGAACTGGCCTTCTCTCAGATGATCGTTCAAAAACCATGTTTCTAAATTCAGAAAAGACATGCAGGGTTAGAAGGTCTTACTTTTTCCTTTTTTTTTCCTTTTTTTAAAAAGGAAAATTCTCTCTGTAAGAGATCATTAAGTGGCGATATTATAAGTCAGCAGTGGCGAACCTATGGCACGCGTGCCAGAAGTGTCACACAGAGCCATTTCTCCGGGCACACAGAGCCATCGCCTATTGCTCTTCCCGGTTGGTTTTTATTTATTTATTTAATTAATTATTTAATTATATTTATATACCGCCCTTTTCCGAAAGGACTCAGGGCGGTTTACAGGGCAGTTAAAAACATA
>JANHFR010513607.1:0-11148 GCA_032468015.1 Mimophis mahfalensis | reverse complement strand
TGGAAGGCTGAGTCAACCTTGAGCCTGGTGGGAGTCGAACCTGCACTAATTGCAGGCAGCTGGTATTACTTTAGGAGACATTAAGCCCCTACACCACCACGGCTCGTTTATGTTGTGGTACCCTGCAGGTTAGAGCATTAAAACTGCCTTTTCCAGAAGCCTTCTTGTTCCACTTCCTGTTTCTAGACATAGGAGTTTTCTCTACTACCATCTATCTTCTAAGGCAGGGGTCCCCAACCCCCAGGCCACGTCCCACTACTGGGCTGCATCCCCTTTGGAACTGGGCCACACAAGCCAGAAAAGTTTGGGACCACTGTACCAAGGAGTGCCACAGCCCTGTTATTTGGTGGTGGTGGTGGGAGTTGGAGTTCTAACTCCTTCTGGCAAGTAACTGGGTTAAAAGTGAAAAAAAGTAAAATAATTACTACTGTACCACTTCCTGGCCAGAAAGCATTGAAGTAATTCAATATCAGTCCTCACCTTCCTTATTCCAGCAATAGATCAATCTCACAAGAGGTAAAGAAAAATCAAACTTTGCTAAAAACATATTTTTTAAAAAATTAAAACTATATTGTAAATAGTTATTAAAAACACTTTTGAATAATATTAAAGTTATAAATATGCACAGCTGCAGGAGATAGCTTAAACAGTTCCCAAGTTACACAATATAGCAGTTGACAAAGTTGGTTAAACTGAAAACTCTAAAATGGCATAAGCGGGTATGCTGGTTCTGTGACAAATGGCTTTGTTATTATGCTTACTTACAGAGTCAGTCAAATCATTAGACCAGATGTGGCATTTTTGTCTACCTATAAAGCCCTTCCCGAGAATCTGGGATAGGCAGGTCTTGTTATTTGATGACATTAAAGGTTACATTGTCGCACATTGCAGGAGGTAAGCAGTTCCAAGTAAAGCACATTTCTGAAAATATCAGGGGTGTCAAACTCAAGGCTCGGGGCCCAGATCCAGCCTGCAGGGTGCTTAGATTTGGCCTGCAGGGCTGCCCTAGAAACAGTGAAGGACTGGCCTGTAGTGCCTCTGCCAGTGAAAATGGAGCTCAGGACAGCTGTGTGTGGCGCTCCCGAGCTCTGTTTTTGCTGGCAGAGGGTTGCAGGAGACCATCACATCTGAAAATGGAGTTTGGGAGCCCGTTTTTGTTGGCAGAGTGCTTGGGCCACCACAGGCGCTGACAAGAGTAATGTTGAGCTGGTCACACCCACCATAGCCACGCCTACTCCAGCCCCTCAAGGTCAAACACAACCTTGATGTGGCCCTCAATGTAATTGAGTTTGACACTCCTGTGCAATATTATTAAATATTATTTGATTAAAAAGGATGCTACCGGAAAAAAAATATTCACAACCAACATTCAATTTCTTATACTGACCACGGAAAAAACATTAGACTTAAGCATATATAGTTAGTCCTCAAGGTACGACCACAATTGAGCCCCAGATTTTTGTTGCTTAGTGAGATAATTGTTAAGTGAATTTTGCCCCATTTTATGACCTTTCTTGTCACAGTGGTTAAGTGAATCACTGCGGTTGTTAAATTAGTAACAGGGCTGCTAAGTGAATCTGGCTTCCCCATTGAGTTTGCTTGTGAAAATACCACAAAAGTTAATCACGTGACCCTGGGATACTGCAATGGTTGTGTGTAAATCGGTCAGAGGTCACTTTGTTTCAGTGATGTTGTAAGTTTGAATGGTCACTAAGTGAACTTTTGTAAGTCAAGGACTACCTGTACCTGAAATATAAAGATAAAAATCAAATATTCTTCCTTTTGTGTATGTGCAGAAACCAGATTCAGGGAGAAAATGTGTTTTGAACTAGCTCGTCTGGCTTGTAAAGTTTTGCAGGTCAGATTTTTAAGGGTTCTTTCCATAACCACTGACCACCAAAGTTATTTGTGAGTTTATAATCAAAACAGGCTTTAAAACAGTTAAAATATAATTAAAACCAATAAAAACAAGTAAAACTAATTAAGAATTAACCAGTAGCTAAAGCTTGTTCAAAAGTATGTTTTTCAGGAAATTTCAAATAGCTAATAAAGAAGTTAAGCTTCTTAACCCAACAGAAAATGCATTTTCAAGGATCTTATTTCTTTTCATTTCCCTAAATCCAGAAATCTAAAGGCCAGCAAGGAATAGGTCATGAGGCTTTCTTTCCTGTGCCGTTAAATGTTATAATTCATGTCATTTCCTATATACAACCCTGAGCTAAATTTTTAGCTTTTTTTCTTCTTCTGCCAAACCTTTAGCCAAATGAAATCTAGCCATCCAGTTCAAGGTCTTTTTGTTGTTATTGTTGTTCTTTTAACAATTGGGAGGCTTCCAGCAGCAAAATACAAAGCAGTCTGATTTTATACAGCTCAGGAAAAAAATAAATAACCTTGAGCTCTGAAATGAGATATATTTCATATTCTTTCAGGGGCTGTTAGTGTTATTTACAAATAAGAGTTCTCAGCCTTCTGTCTCTTGATCATCTGTCATTTTTGCAATAGGATGACAGAAGCAGACTTAATTTTAATGGCTGAGTCACCTGCAGCCAGGTAGAATGGTTATTAAGGTATTTCCAATGTAAATAAACCCAAGATTGGTGATTAAGTTCCAGCAAAAAAAGAAAAAAGAAAAAAGAAAAGTCATTGTAAAAAGGTGCAATAAAAATCAAGCAATGAAATAGGTTCCCTCTCAAAATCTGAAAAGTGGGACACAAAATGTAATATAAAAATATTGGAACTGAGGCAGAGGAAGCAAAGCAGACCTGTCTATAGGCAGGTATTCTTTGTAGAAAGCATTCTCTATGCAAAGCCCCTCCTTATTTGTGAGTTCTGTTATTGAAAGCAATTTTACAAGTAGGAGTACCTGGGCTTGGCACGCTCGCGCCATGAAGAATGAAGAACCACAGAGAAAGGTGGAATCTCTTATCTTTCGTGAATCTCATGTTCTGACATTATGCATTGGGCAGACAAAATGATATTACTTTGCAGGCCAAGTTTGGGTTGCTAGTCACAATCCTGGTTTGAGATAATGGTTGGGTTCAGGTCATGCCCTAAGGCAGGGGTAGGAAACCTTGGCCCTTTAATGACTTGTGGACTTCAACTCCCAGAACTCTTTCTTCTTCCATGCTGGCTCGGGAATTCTGGGGGTTGAAGTCCACAAGTCATAAAAGAGCCAAGGTTCCCCACTCATGCCCTAAGCCATCATGTAATCCATTTCATTTTCAAGTAGTGTCTTCCCTGAACCCAACTTGCTTACTGATCATTTGCTGACTCAGTGCTCGCATACTGACCATTTGGTCAACAATTGTTTGAACTTATGACAGCAGGTCCTCAAAGTTGCAGCCCACAGTCATGTGATCACAATTTGGATACTTGACAACTGGTGCATTTATTTATTTATGATAATTTGTATGGCCGCTCAGTGATTCTTGACGGCTTACCAAAAATAAAAACTCAACTTACAAACAATAAAGACAATAACACCTCTGTAGCGATGACACTTGATTGGCTCCATCCCAGTCTGGGTTCCCCAGGTTTGATGGCAAAATCAGGCCTTCAGGGCCTTTACAATGGTCACCCCATCCTGTAGTCACATAATTACCATTTGCAACCTTTACATGGCTTGTAGAAATTCTCAGACATCCAGGTCATGGTTGTCCCAAAGGTGCTTTTTCAGGAGGTAACTGGACTTTTTTTTTTTTTTCCTTTGAAGACATTTTGCTTCTCATCCAAGAAGCTTCTTCAGCTCTGACAGGATCGTGGGGAATGGAAGGATTTATATTCCTTGCAGGCAGCTGGTAACTTGTATCCTTTTAGAAAGTCGTGGAAGCACTTGGAGGTCCTCAGGGTCACCTGAGTAGTGCTCTTGGTTCCTGTAGTCTTCAATTTTTCTCTGGAAATCCACTCCCACTCCCACACCATTCAAAAGGTGCTCATCCCAAACTGTATAACTGATTGTAGAGAATCCTTCCATTTCTTACTATCCTGGCAGAGCTGAAGAAGCTTCTTGGATGAGAAGCAAAATGTCTTCAAAAGAAAAAAACAAGAAAGTCCAATTGCCTCCTGAAAAAGCACCTTTGGGACTTTACAGGGCTTCTGATATGCAAAGTCAGTGAAGAAACTGGCAGGAAGTCACAAGTCAAAGTCTTACAATGTCCCACTTAATGATCTGTGATGATTTGCTTAGCAACCATAGCGGAACTGCTATTGTAAGTTGGACGCAGTCATGTAATTTTTCACTTTATGACCACATTGCTGAGGAGCAGAGTTGCCAGTCCTAATTGTGGTCAGTAAGTGAGGACTGCCTGTATTGAGCTTTGCAAGCCAAGATTTTTGGCACTACTCTGCAACGGATGCTCCAATGCTGATGGCAATTCTCAGAACCCCTGCAAAACCTACCCACAACTTGCATGTAAGAAAAATATTGGAGTAAGAACATTACAGACAGTTCTCACCTTATGACCTTAAGGGAGCCTGCCCTTCATGATTATAAGTCATCAAACAGATCAAATGTGTTATTGTTGCTTATTAGGTATTAAACCTGAAAGTGAGTAGGTAAAGGAGACAATTATTGTTTGGGCCAAAATTTTTGGATATGCAATAGAATTAGACAAATGGCAGAAGCTGTGAGATAGAAATGTTAAATTGACTATGGTATGTCAACTGCATATAAAGAAAATTTGTATAAAATGTTCTATAGATGGCATTTTGCACCAAGACTGGCAAAATGTATAAGGATAGATCTGCTAAACGTTGGAAATGCAATTAAATACTTGGTTCATATTACCATATGTGGTGGACGTGTTCAAAAGCCAAAAAATATTGGATGAAAATACATACTTGGTTGAAAAAAATGATAAAAAAGCACATAGACATGAAACCAGAAATATTTTTATCGGGCGTTCTGCCGGAAAAATATGACAAAGGGACTATATATTCTTGATTTTACATTTATTAACTGCAGCTAGAATTATATATGCTCAACAATGGAAGTGTGATGAGATCCCAACAGATGAGAATGTAATTAAGAAAATACTAGAATGTGCAAAAATGGATAGAGTAATGCTTACTATTAAGGACAAAGAAGAAACTAAATACTTTTTGACATGGGACTTATTTTATCAATGGTTAGACAATAAAAACAGAAATGAGAAAGAGAGAGACATAAAAAGGATAAATGTTAAAATGGAAATCTGTTAAAATTGACAAGATAAATATTATTGTTATTGCAGTTTTAATGTTATTGTGATGAATATTATTGGAAACATTTTGATTACGATCGTCTAAAAACAATTGTACCCAGACAACACACTGTTTGATTGAAATGGAATTTTTATATGTTATACAAATAAAGTAAATAAAACTTGAAAAAACAAACAATGGATCGAACATGTGACCCACCTGATTTTACAATTTTTTTGGGTGGTGGTGGTGGTGGCAGTTGTTAAGCAAAACAATGTTTTGCTTTGGGCATGGTTTTGTCGAAAATTGGAAGTAAAAACTAGTATTTGGCAAAAGCATTTTAAAAATGTGGTATGTGACCATGGGGTGCTGCAAACAGCTTAAAAAATAGCTCTGTTGCCAAGTGCCTGGACTTTGGTCATGGGGGGGCTACCATTGGAACTTTGAATCTGGGCTGTAAGTAGCCTCAAGATAAGTCCATGAATGGTTGCTGAGCAGCCAGTTCTAAGTTGAACAGTATGTCTTGCATTTAATTCATTTGACATAAATTGAGTTAAAATTAACTTTAATTTTCTCACCTGGACTACTGTAATGTTCTCTACATGGGGCTCCCCTTGAAGAGCACCCGGAGGCTCCAACTAGTGCAGAATGCGGCGGCGCGTTACTATGGGGGTGCCTCGGTGCTCTCATGTTACACCTGCGTGGCCTCCGTTGGCTCCCAGTGGTCTTCCGGGTGTGATTCAAGGTGTTGGTTATGACCTTTAAAGCGCTCCATGGCTCAGGCCCAGGGTACTTGTGAGCCCACCTACTGCCGTCAGTTGCCTCCCACCGTCCAGTATGCTCCCATAGAGTTGGCCTCCTTAGGGTGCCATCCGCCAAACAATGTTGGCTAGAGGCCCCCAGGGGGAGAGCCTTCTCTGTGGGGGAGCCTACCATCTGGAATAAGCTCGCCCTGGAGATACGAACCATCCCTGATTTGCGTACCTTCCGCCACGCCCTGAAGACTTGGTTATTTCAGGAAGCCGGTCTGGCCTAAGTAGCAACTGTTAATTTTAATGGGGCTTGATTAATTTTAAATTTTAAATTCTAACCTTTAGTTAAATTTTAATTGTTTGTATAGCCTGTAACTGCGTTTAATTCTATTTTAACTTTTGTGTTGTTTGTTTTTAAATGGGCTGTAAGAAGCCCTGAGTCCCTCGGGAGAAGGGTGGCATATAAATTTAATTAAAATAAATATAAATAAATAAATAAATAAATTTTTGTTTTGCCTCCACCATTTTTGGGAGTGTAGTTCCCCAGCCTGCTATTCCAACCTCTTTGCCCTCCAAAAGTTGTGTACTCCTGCTTAATGTCTTAGCATATTGACCACTATCTACCAATAATTTTTTACTTGGCAAACCACAATTCAGTGCAGTGTGCAATCCACTCCGATGATAATTTTAATGGGAAAAGAACGCAGCAAGAGGTTGAGAGCTGAAGCGTAATACAACCCACAGACAGGGGATGAAACTCCTTTTTACACCTCATTTTCAGAACAGTTCACACCTAATATTAGCTGTTCACAGCAAATACATTTTTCTTTTTCTTTCTCTCTCTCTCTCTCTCTGAATCCATCTTCTACGTTACTTGGACTGCAAAAGGTGTTTAGTTGAAATGGATTTTTAAACATCTTGAACATTTGTTAAGAAGCACTTTTTGTATATACAGGATAATGAAAGAAAATTAGCTTTTTGAACTTTAATCACTTTAAGTAGACTAATCAGATAAAGGTTTAATTGATTCATTGTTGGGATGAGTTCAAAAGACCATAGATTGATTTTTATCACTGCTAGGATATTTTGACGTGTATGAAATTGTTTTCCTTCTGGAGAATTACAGAATATGGTAGAGAAAATATCCATTCGGCCCCCAAAAGGAATGGAAACAATTGGAGATAGATGAAATAAGGCATCTTTTATTGGCTTGCACAACCAAAATCCTCACTGGCCTCCTGGCTAAAAGAATACAAAGGAGCCTCAAACATGGCAAGGTTACAGGTTATATACCCTTGGGTTGTTATACAGGAATGATAAAATACTGTAAACCCTAAAATGACCTCTAGAACTAGAATGTAGCATCTCGTTGACAGGATGGGATGACCTTATGATGATTCCTCTCAACTAATAGGACTCTGCTCTCACCTTCATTATAGAAACTAACACCATGTACCATAAACAATGGTATTTATTATGTCCATAAATTACTGCCCTTGAAATTATTTTCTTTCGAGCATGAATATGATAGGGAAAATATCCGTGTAAATAAAGAACTGAAAACTGGAGATAAAGGAAAGGTCAGGGTCTGGTTTCTATTATCTACCTCTTTTCTCTCACAGTTGCAGTATGCCTACTCTTTTACTCACATGCTTCTACTCATATCACATATAAATCATCATACCTGATATTAACCCTCTGCAGTTGCTATTATGGAGAATGCAAAACAAACAAACAGCCCCCCCATTAATGTATTTATTGGAGAACAGTAGTCTGCCCAAGTCCGTGATGGGAAACCTATGGCACGTGTGCCCAAAGTGGCATGCAGAGCCATGTCGGCTGGCATGCGAGCTGTCGCCCACCTCAGCTGCACTGCACATACGCGTGTACACCCCTGCTCCCCTCACCCCCATGCATATGTGTGTGACCCCCTACACTCCTCGTCCACCCCCGCGCATGTGCGTGATGTGGCAGAGCCTAAAAAGAAGCTGGCGAACTCGACAAACCGGTAGTTAAATTTAACAATTGTTCGGCGTCAGATGATTGGCGTAGCAGTGCAGATCAGCTGTTTTTCAGCTCTGCTGCATCACGCGCACATTAGTGGGAAGTTGTGTACACATTACATTGTGGGTGCAGGCACGTGCATTTTTGGCACGCAACCACAAAAAGGATCGCCATCATTGGCCCAAGTTATATAAATTTCCATCTCTTGTTTCCTTCAGTTGCCTATATGGCTGCTTTGGTTACATCCATGTAAATTTATTCATACTTAAACAGATAATGTGCCCACTTAGCAGTCCCTGTAGCACATGATAGCCCTTAGTCAGCCTTAGCTGGTCTTGAAAAGCTAAAGAGTCAAAACAGCACTTGGATGGTAAAATAGCTGGAACCATCCAAAGCAGTAGGATGAACGAGGAAGCCAAAAATTCATCTTGGAAGATGCATCTTGGCAAATTACATGCATACCTTGGCCAAGAAAATTACATAGATGTGACTCTGAAGTCACCAAGGGTTGAGCTTGATGTGAGGGAGGATTTATTTTATATTGAGCACAGCACGAATGACTTTTGAGTAAACGTTTATTGCCAGGAAGTTGCAAATAAAATATGAGCTGCCCCAAGCTAAAAACAGTCCAAGCCTTAAATCAAAACATCAGCCAATCAAAAAGCAGTCCAGGCAACACTGTAAGGACCTGATCAGCAATTGGGTCAGCACATTGATTCAATAAAAAAAGTTGAGTTCATTGATATTTCTTTAATTTGCAAAGAGAAATATGAAGTTAGCTGTTAATTGAGGCCAAACTTGATTGCAGGATATAGTTCTGATAAAAGCAAGGTTTTCCTGTCATCATTTATTAATAAATCTACGAGCCTGCCTGCAAATTAAACATTTAGAGCAATACATCTATTCGTAAAATGTTTCCCAGTCACATTGGTCAATTAAACAAAAGTTCAGAATATGGAACAGGCCAATGGTTTTGTTTGGCTTTGCCTGATTAAAAAGTTATGAAATAGTCAGCAAGCTTTGCAGGATTTTTGTTAAGGATGTTTATTGTTGCAAACTGTGGAAAGAGCCAAATGTTAGGCCATGACAGTGAAGGCCAAAAGTATTTTAAGTTTAAGACATGGTGGTGTGGTCTTAACTTTCTTCACCCAGAAATCCTCTGGTTTTCCAAAAAAATTGGTCTGCCTTCCTTGTAAATTATAACTGCCATTATCTAATCCCCTGCCTTGGTGGAGACTTTATCTAGCATGTGACAGAGATAGCCTGTAGCCTTCATTTTAAATAAAAAGGGGAAAAAAGATGAAAGTAACATGTAACTTCTATAGCAACTCCATCTCATCCTTGTAGCTTCAAGGCATGTAGTTAGGAAAAGCAGCTCCCACTTCTTTGGGGAGGTGGATTACTAACACAAGTTTGTAATCCATTGTATTAAAAAATAAGAAAAAATACAGGTGAACTTTCCTTTTTAACAGTTAGTAAAAGGTAAAGGTAAATGTTTTCCTTACACATACGTGCTAGTCGTTCCCAACTTTAGGGCACGGTGCTCATCTCAATTTCAAAGCCGAAGATGTCTGAAGATGTCTCCGTGGTCATGTGGCCAGCATGACTAAACGCTGAAGGCACATGGAACGCTGTTACCTTCTCAACAAAGGCGGTCCTTATTTTTCTACTTGCATTCTTACATGCTTTCGAACTGCTAGGTTAGCAGAAGCTGGGACAAGTAACAGGAGCACTCGGGATTCGAACCGCAAAACTGCAGACCTTTCGGATTAACAAGCTCAGCTTTTTAGCCAGTGAGCCACCGCGTCCCTATATAATAATATATATAATATAAATAATAGTAGTCCTCTGCAAAAAAAAAACAACTAATGAGAGAAATAAAAATTGAGCGGTATTCAAAATCACAGGTTGCAGTTTTAAACAAAGAATCTTTCATAAGAATTACTTAATGTGTGTGTGTACGTGGACACACACACGGAGAGAAAAAAGCCTAGGATGAACCTGACATACTTCAGTTTGAAAGCTGTCTGATGTAAAAAGGTGCCATTTTGCATAGATCACACAAGAACTAAGATGAAAACATAAGCTATTAAGACAACAAATTAACATTAAGTGGAAGCACATGAACAGAGTAAAAAATTAAGCTTCATACATTTATCAAATTTATATAATTGCACATCTCACAAACAAGTGGTTATTTAACTATTGCTACCCAAATAATATTTTCTTAAATCAGAGATTCTTTTCTGATTTAGTGTTAACTATATTCGTGCAGTGCTGTTGGTTTTACTGGAAGATTGGTGAGGAAGAATTATGTACCTCTTTCCCTATGTTCTATGGAATGTAGAATTCTGTTTGATTCTGTATGCTCATATAATGGTTCAGGAAATAGTGCATAATTAAGCAAATATTTGTTTTATTCAACAAAGGATCAGATAGGGGACATCTTTAGCTTTGCCCTGTCTTTTGGTGAGAAATCTCTGTAAGATAGGATATCTTTTTCATCTTCAGTCCAATTAACCTTGAGAAACCTTGAGAACTCAATTAACCTTGAGATGGTCTCATCACCATCTGTTATAAGGAAAGACTTCTCAGCATTGATGGTCTCATTTTTGGCAGGGTTCCTGAACCTTGATCCTTGAGGGTTTCACACTTGGCAGAAGATAAAGCATTCTAAGATAGGCTTGTGCTCCTTGTCCTTGGAAATATGGAGCCTTCACAAGCTAGTCAAGATCTTCCCAGGATGTAACTTTGATGCAAACCTAACTGGAAGGTGCCACATCTTTCCTGGCTTTGAAGGGATTCATTCGGGGGTTCTCTGAATGTCTTGTTCTTGAATATTTTAATCACTGTATTGTGTTAATATTCTCTGCAGCATTGGGTTATTAGCAGGAGTGGGCTTCAAAAATTTTAGCAAGGGGTCCTCTGCCTGGTTGCTGAGTGGGCGTGGCCATGGTGGGCATGGCCAAGTTGGCCTCCTGCACCATGATTGGGGGGAAGGTGTTTTACCCTCCCTGGGCTCCTGAGGCTTTCCTCAAGCCTCTGGGTGGGTGAAAACAGACCCCTCGGGCTCTGGAGGCCCTCCGGAGGCCAGAAATAGGCCCATTTCAGGTCTTCCACTACTTCCGGTAGGCCCATTTTTCACCCTCCTGAGCCTCCACATGGGCCCTACACTTACCTGGCATCCAAAATGAGCCATGTGGAGACTCCT
>JANHFR010511875.1:0-11157 GCA_032468015.1 Mimophis mahfalensis | reverse complement strand
GCTACCATTTGATTTAAATCAACAAAAAATTTCTTTCCCAATTTCATTGGAACTACTTGGAATAAATATACTATTCTCGGTAATACATTCATTTTAACAGTTGCAATTCTACCCTAGGGACAGTTGCAGGTTTTTCCATTTCTCCAAATCTACTTTAATATGTGTTTTTAATTTGTCATAATTATCCTCCTTAATGGTTATACATCTTGATGAAATTATTACCCCCAAATACTTCACCCTCTTGGTAATTTGCAAATTAGTTAGCCTTGCCAGTTTCTCTTTCTGTCTTTCTGTAAGATTCTTAACTAGCATTTTTATTTTTTCGTTATTTTCAAACCTGCAACTGCCCCAAATTCCTCTACTGTCCTGATTAAATTTGGTCCTGATTCCTGAGGTTTCTCTAGTATAAAAACCAAATCATCACCAAAGGCATGGAGTTTAAATTCCTCCTTCTTGATTTTCAATCCTTTTATCTCCGGATCTTGCCTAATCTACCTTGTTACTGTTTCTAATGTCAGTATAAACAATAGGGGGGATAGAGAGCACCCTTGCCTTACACCCCTCTTAATAGCAAATTTCTCCATCATATCCCCATTCACTATCACTTTTGCTGATTGTTTAGAGTAGATTGCTCTAATCATGTCTGCAACTTAAACACTCAAAGAGCCATTTGGACCTGTTTCCCGACTTGACAGTCCAATGAAGACACCAGGAGCTGCAAAACCTGAGTGGGAGTGGCCAACTTGATGTCACTCACTTCCACCCAGTCACATGACCCCTCCAGCCACACCTACACAGGTTTTGTGGCACCTAATATTTTCTTTTCTCTGGGAAACAAGTATCTCTTTGTCTCTCTTTCTCTCTCATCACTCTCTCCTCTTTCTCCCTCTCTACCCCTTTGTCTTTCTCTCTCTCCCCTCTCATTTCTCTAGTTTCTCTCTCTCTCTCTCTCTCTCTCTCTCATGTGTATGTGTTCCCCCTTGAACTATTTCCAAAAACAGGGGAGGGTTGGGTTTTGTTTTGTTCTTGCTGTTCTTTCTTCTTCTTTGGGTGCTTTTTACTAGATGATTTAAATCAAAAGGCATTTTAGGTTCCCAGATAAATGAAGCTCTTTTGTCCCCTTGCTGTGGCTTCCTGTTGGCTGAACCCACCACTGGCTGGCCCCACCCTCGCCCTCCCCTCCCCTCGCCTAAGAAGGGAAAGGCAATGGCAGCATATTCCAGAGTGGCAGCAAAGCGCCCCTCTGCTTGCTTCTTCTTCTGGTCGTTGGTGCTGCACAAACCTCGGTACCTTGGGGAGGCACACGACTTTCTCTCTGCCCAAAGACATTGGCCCAGCCCAGCTGCAGCTGATGATCTGCATTGTAATGGCTCCAGAAGGAGGGGACGTCATCTCCCCCATTGTGAAATGCACTAAATTTAAGTGTGCTGTGCAAGGCACTGCAAGAGCAGTGGCATCAGCCTCAGCAAGTAGAAGGGCATGAGTCTCCATCCACCGCCATCACCCTTACCTTCTCAGGCCAGGCGAGGAGGGGAGGGCGAGCAGCGGGGCCAGCCTATGGTGCTGACAGGGAGCCACAGCAGTCCTCGGCCAAGTCATGGTATTCCTTGGGAATCAGTGGTTCTGAGTGGTTTTAGTGTATTGGCAGTTTCCGCTTTCACTTTCTTAAACACAAGTGTGTGGCAGTTTCTTAGCACTTCCTAACCCTTGCCGGTTGGATACTTTCCTTCAAATGTCTCTGTCCCAACTGACAGATGGGCTCCATTTTTCTACCACACCAGGCCTAGGGACGGGGCATCTGTCATCCCCAGGGCCACAATAAATTGAATCGTCTCCGTGTGGGTCCCAGCTTTTAGCTTCACAGGCTCAGTTAGGCAGATCACTGGCATTCCACCTGTTATCGAACTGTCTAGCTGGGAAGATGCTATAAGCTTCCTTAGTCTCATTCCTACCTTTTCTACCACTTGGGAGCTGACCAAGCATCTGGTGCATCCTGAGTCCAACAAGGCTGTAAGGCTCCATTTTACTCTTGAGGACAACAAAATCTCTACCCTAGCAGTCAAGGAGATGATGGTGCCACCTACCATCGGGTCGTCTTCTCCTTCGCTGTTGCTCTCGTAGAAGACTGGTCCTGTCTTGACGGGGGGTGGAGTTTCCTCTCCCTCGCTGTATGGAGGGGAGAACCCTAGGACCTGTTGCACCACATGAGTTTGGTCTTTAGGCTTCGGTGGAGCTTTTTTCTTCTTTAGTTAGCTTGAAGAAGTCATCATTGGCTGCAGTGTAAGACATCTGGCAGTTGGATATCCCTCCTTTCTGCAAGGAAAGGGAATTGCAAGGAAAGGGAATTGCCAGGACCATTGGGATTTTCACGGACCCTAGGCCGGGGTGGCAGTCATGGCTCCTAGTGTCACTGCTGCATGAACCTCCATCCCTCTGAACTTCTCTCTCAACTGCTGCATGGAAGGGCTGAGGCCGGCAATCGGGATCTTCCAGTCAGCAGGGCTCGTCATTTCGCTTTCCATCTACTGCCTCAGACTCCAGTAGGGAGGTCTTCAGCCTCTGCTGTCTTGCCCATGTTCGTCACCCAGTGGTCTTTGGACTCTGGTATGGGGGCTTCCCTCACTCATGACTCAGGCTTCTCAGGTTTTGGCTTCGGAGGTGCAGGCTGGCTGTTTGTGTGCTGCTCCGGCTTGAAGCAGGGGGTGGTTCTTCCCAAGGGGGGATCTCTCCCTGCTTTTTTTTCTCCTCTATGTCTTTGGATGCAGCCAACATCTTGAGGCTGACCTCCTAATGGAGTCCAGGTAGGTTATTACTGTAAGAACTGGCTTAATGTCAAACACCACAATATGCTAGCCAGCAAAAAACCCAACTCCTGAGACATTTTTTCTCTGAGAATATACTTTACTAAAACGCATGGGGTACAGATGTGGAAAAGCCAGTTCTAACTTTGCATGTATAAAAAACATAAGATAGTTTCCCTCCCCCCACTGTCCTTTGTTCACCAATCAGTTGCACCTGGGCTGTTTTGAGAAAGATCTTTCTGCCTTGGATGTTTCCATAGGAGATGACCTTGGGATGGAACTGTCTCAGGCTTCCAGATGGCACACTTGCATCCCAGAGTTTCCTTCCCAAACCATCATCACATTCCAATGCCTTCCCTATGTCAGCATTCCACCCAAACTCTCCACCCCAAATTCAGCACTCAGAGACAGAGTCCATTCAAATAAGAATTTATTAGAGAAGTCATATTGGCACATCTGGGGAAAACCCGAATCTGAATTCCCGCGCTTTCCCCTGCTACACTAAAACTCACACCCAGCCTCTTACTGATGATCCTCAAGTCATACTCTCCAATCTGCCTTCATTCTGAACTCCCGCCAAGTCCAGTCACTCCCCTCCAAACTCCAGCGACTCGACCTTGAGGTCAGGCGAAAGAATGTTGTTGTGGCTATGCTCTCTCGTTCCCACAGTTACCCATCCTCCCTTGTGGCAGCCCCAAATCTGAATCAAGATGGATCCGGGGCTGACAGGCCGCCTCCCCTCAAGCGATGATAATGTCCTGAAATGAAACAAGTGACAGGAGGTTAGAATCCACTGCAACTAACCACCTATTCCTCCACCAGGGAGCCCCTTTGGCTTATTGGGAAATTTCTCATGAAACTGCTTTACTAATCTATCTGCTTTTACACCCCAACTTTTACCCAAGTAGCTTCAGACAAAGGGTACCCCTTCCAATGAATCAAATATTATAACTGATTCCTATGTAATCTAGAATCAAGAAATTTCTTTACTTCATATTGCTCTTCCCCCTGGACAACTATTGGTTTGGGAGCTGGTCGATTACTGGGTCTTACCTGGGAAGGGACAGACAGCTTCAGTAAGCTGCTATGGAAAACTGGATGCACCTTCCCTAATAAGCGAGGGAGACTCAGCTGCACAGTTACTGGATTTATAATTTTCACTATAGGAAATAGGCCTATAAACTTGGGACTCAGTTTCTTGGTGGGCAGTCTCAGCCTAAGATATTTAGTAGACAGGTAGACCCTGTCACCCACTTTGAAAGGGACTTGCGGCTACTGGTGTTTATCTGCTTGATGCTTGTACTTCTCAGCGGTTTAGGTGAAAGCGTGCTTGGTATTCTCCCACCCCTTCCATAGCGAGTCCATTCATTCAGCCAAGGACATTGAAGTGGGAGGCTCTCTAGGACGGAGGTCGGCAATCTGTGGCTCCAGAGCCACATGCAGTTTATTGGGCCCTCTCCTGCAGCTCCCTGTCAGATGAACCCACCACTGGCTGGCTCCACCACTCGCCCTCCCCTCGCGGACACTCCTCACCTGAGAAGGTAATGGTGATGCCAGTGGAGGGTGACTTGTTCTATATTCCAGGGCAGGAACAAAGCGCCCCTCTACTTGCCTCTTCTTCTGGCCCTTCTTGGTGCTGTGCACACCTCGGCTGCTTGGGGAAATGTGTAACTTTATCTGGCCTGAGACACTGGCCCAGCCCAGCTGCAGCCAATGCTCCATGTCGTAATGGGATCCAGGAAGAGGAGTGGACGCTGTCTTCCCCATTGTGAAGTACGCTAAATTTAAGTGTGCTCTGCAAAGCGCTGCAAGAGCAGTGAGTAGGCCGTGGAGGCAGTGAGAGCAGTGGCATCAGTGTCTCAGAGTGGAAAGAAAGACAGGCGTCTCTCTCTTGCCGACTCCATGGCCTGCTCATTGCTCTTGCAGCACCTTGCACAGCACACTTAAACTTAGCCTGCTTCATAATGGGGGAGATGGTATACCCCCTCCTCTTCCTGGAGCCCAGTACGCTGGCCAGTGTCTCACAGTTGAGAGAAAATCGCATCTCTCCCCAAGCAGCCGAGGTGTGCGCAGCACCAAAAAGGGCCAGAAGAGGCAAGTAGAAGGGCGCTTCACTCCCGCCCTGGAATACAGAGCGAGTCTCCATCACCGCCACTACCCTTCTCTTCTCAGGGCAGGTGAGGAGTGAGTGAGAGGAGAGGGCAACGGGCAGGGCCAGCCAGTGGTGGGTTCAGCTGACAGGAAGCCATGGCAGGGGGATGAAAGAGCTTCAATTATCTGGGAATCTTAAATGACTTTTGATTTAAATCATATGGTAAAAAGCACCCGAAGAACGAACATCAGCACAAACAAAAAAACAAAACCCAACTCTTGCCTGTTTTTGGAAATAGTTCAAGGGGGAACACACACACAAACACACACACGAGAAAGAGAAAGGAAGAAATGAGAGAGAGGGAGAAAGAGACAGAGATAGAGAGAAAGAGATGAGGAAGAGAGACATGAGAAAGAGCGAAAGAGGGAGAGGGAAAGAGGGAGAAAGAGAGATGAGAGAAACAGAGATACCTGTTTCTCAGAGAAAATAAAATATAGGGGTGTCATGCTACTGGATGGTAGTGAGTGATGTCGAGTTGGCCACACCCACCCAGGTTTTTTTTCTATTGGAAACAGGTCCAAATGATTTTTTGAGTGCTTAAGGTTGCAGACCCCTGCTCTAGGCAGTTCAGGCATTGGTACAAAGTCCATTCCACTAGTAACCTGGAATGGGGTTAAGCCAGTGCTACTATGGACTGCTATAAGCCACCTCAGCAAATAGCAACAGCTTGGCCCAATTGTCCTTTTGGCAGCCTATGTAACACCTCAGGTATTTTTCCACCACCGCATTCATCCATTCCATGGCCTCATTCATACTTGGATGAAAAGCCGAGCTCAACCCGTGTGAGGACCCTACAGACTGTAGGAAATCTCTCCAGAACTTAGCAGTAAACTGCAGTCCCCAATCAGAGATGATTCGTCATGGCACTCCATGAAGTCTGTAAATCTGCTTGGTCAACAGTAATACAGGGCAAGCAGTAAAATGTGCTTGCTTAGAAAACAAGTCAACCACTGTCCAAATGACTGTATTCCCCCCACTCTCTGGAAATTCTACAATAAAGTCCATCGCTATTTCTTCCCAGAGGTGGCTGGGATCTGGTAGAGTTTGGAGTAAATCAGGAGGTTTTCCTGGTCACATTTTAATTGCTGCACAGGTTGAGCAGCTCCTGACATAATCTTCTACATTAGCTTTCATCTTTGGCCACCAGAATTGACGCCGTGCCAAGTGGAGGGTTTTTAGGAACCCACAATGTCCAGTCAGCCTTGAGTCGTGGTGTTGCTGCAGCACTTTCAGTCTTAGGTTGGCGGGGATGTACAACTTAGGACCCATCCCACATCATCAGGACATTGGGGTTGTCCTTCAACCATTGGTCTGCTGGGATAGCAGGTTTCAACTCTGCCGAGATTGGGTCTGTCATGGAATCCCCCCTGACTCCTAGATTGGGTAGTGACTTGAGCTGCTGGCTGCAGTTGGGGCACCACTGTATGTATTACTTCTTCCCGCTTACTGTTAAACTGAGGCTTCCTTGATAACATGTCAGCTAATTTGTTCTTTTCACCTGGGATATGTTTAGTTTGAATCATTTGAAATACTGTGCCCAGAGGACTTGTTTAGGGGACAGCTTTCACGTCATTTTCAGCATCTCTAAGTTTTTATGATCAATCCAGACTTCAAAAGGCTCCCTTCCCCCTTCCAAGAAATGCCTCCAGGAAAGGAGAGTCCAACGGACTGCAAAAGCCTCTTTCTTCCATAGGGCCCAATGTTGTTCTGCATCCATCAATTTGTTTGGACACACAGGCGCAAGGCTGCAACTGATCCATTGAGTTTTTGTGTAGGAGCACTGCAGCAATAGCAACATCATTGGTGTTAGCTTGCACTACAAATGCCTTGTTGGGATCGAGGTACAACAAGATTGGTTCTTTAGAAAAAAGTCAGTTTTTCTGACTTCAGTTCTTCAAACGCCCACTGACACTCAAGGGTCCAGCTCAGCAGCTGGTTGGGTTTCGGTTTGGGGTCAGTCCCCTTTGTTCTCAACAATTCAGTCAGCGAATGCGGGAATTAACTGTTGGTAAAAGTTTGCAAACCCGAAGAAATTCTGCAATTGTTTCTGGGTGCGAGGGGGTTGCCAGTTGAGTACCGCCTTGACTTTGGCTGGGTCCATCTCAATCCCCTCACTGGATACTCGGTAGCCTAGGTGTTCAGTCCTAGGCTTGCAACATACACTCTTGTTACCCCCGAGAGAGACTTGACAGACTAAGAAGAAGGTGTTAGGAAGACTGTACGAATTCATCCACATCTTCTAACTCAGGGGCTCCTTCATTATGGAGTTGGGCGATCCAATTGGCTGCTTCCCTTTCTCTATACGCAATGCCTGTAATCATGTCCTGGTCTGATTGGCATTGCACCCCGTAATGATCAATTTGACCCAAATCCAGTTGAGGAAGTAGGATAGTCGTCAAAGGTGACCAGGAATTGTGGCAGAACAGCAGCTGGAGTGGGTGCAGCTGCAACTAGAAGAATTGGTGGCAGAGCTGGAGCCAGCCTCCACTGGTATTCCATCCACCGCCTCTGGGATAAAAAGCCTAACTGGGTAGAAACTGGTCTGTGGGCAGCATCCCTGGAGGTGATGGTGGGGCTTGTTTGACAGGCCTGGGTGAGCCTCCCGACCTGCCTGTGATCCCAGGGCTCAATCAGACCAGTGGCCCTGGAGGTTGTCCTGCTGTGGCGGATGACTAGGCTGCCGCTGCAGTGGAGGGACTTTGCTACTGGGACCCACGCCTTGAGCCGGCCACCATCAAATTAAATGAAGTGGATGCTCCACTCTGGACTGTTATACCTCCGGATCCCAGATAGTGGAAAACAGGCTGTGTTAGCACCCATTCATGGGACCCACACTCAGTAGTTCAAACTTTTCAGGTAACATGGCTAGTGACTGGCTCCGTGACACCAGTTGAAGCCTCCACTTTTGAAACTTGCCAGATTCTATGGACCCTGGTGGTCTCCACTGATTGGTAGCTTCAGTTCCCAGTTGCCATTGTGCTCCCGAAGGAGGGGGAAAACCCTGCTGCTCATTCTGGTCCAAACCATGTGATTGGTCCTGTCAAGAAGGTCTGCCAAGGGGTCGGTTCCTTGGGTTTTTCGCCCCTCTGGATCTCAACTTGCGCGGCCTCAGCTGTGGCCACTTCTGCCTCCAAAGGGTAATAGCAGGTTTCGCAGATTTCCCCTAGCACAGGTCCAGTGGCTCCTTCAACTGTCTCTGGTTCTTGCTCTATCTTCCTTGAGTCTTTATGCCTCCAGTGTTTCGGGGGAGAGTTTTGGGGCTCAGGACCATGGGCAGTGGCACCGCTCTTGCAAAAGCCGCTGTAATTTTCTTTTAGGCGATTTGGGTTCCCTTAACTCCCTTCTCTC
Organism: Mimophis mahfalensis; assembly: GCA_032468015.1. Taxonomy (NCBI): domain Eukaryota; kingdom Metazoa; phylum Chordata; class Lepidosauria; order Squamata; genus Mimophis; species Mimophis mahfalensis. The sequence goes on along the minus strand of JANHFR010511875.1, from coordinate 2,856 downwards.
TTGTTCCCACAGTTACCCACCATCCCTTGTGGCAGCCCCAAATCTGAATTAAGATGGATCTGGGGCTGACCCCCTCCCGCCTCCTGTTATTGTTGTCTGGTTGCAGGCTGCATAACGAGTCAACCATGACTCTTCCAATGCGAAAAGGGCTATCATAGGGAACAGGGGATCAATTTAGTGTTGTGGGTGCTCCATTGCTGGAGGTTTTCAGGAAAACATCGGTCAACCATTTGTCCAGGATGGTAAAAGGACTCCTGCCTTGGGCAGGGCTTGGCCTAGCAGAACTCAAAGGTCCCTTTTAGCACTATGAATATATGAGAATAAATAACTAAATAACGCACACCCATAAACACTAAACTCAATTTTTTTAGCAAAAGATGCAGATACTCAGCCTAATGATACTTTCAAAAGATTAATCTGTCATATTTAAAAAAAGAGAGGACCATTAAAGTAACAGGATAACAATATTTGCCAGCCCAACTTTAATTACATAGCCTTAAATAGGCTGGGACTTTGAATCATCAACATAATACTTCTGATCTTCCTTTACCAGCTTAAGAAAGGTAATTCAGAAAGGACTCTACCGGGTGCCTCACACCCTTGTGCACAGATATGGGAAATAGTTCCTGAACTAACAAGCACATGGCTCAACAAGAGGATAAGCTGTCAGGGATCTTTGGACCTTCCTTACATCCTACCTGTTTATCCTCATTAGCTTATTCTGACATGTTCCATCATAACCCAAAGAAAATCATGAATATAAATAAGGAAAATGATTATAAACAAGATTGGGGAGGGCTTCAGGACTACAATGCTAAATTTTGTTCAGAATCTCTAAAACAAGGATTGGTGTGTCTTGTGCTTCAAAGAAATAAAAATTTAGTTTTGCATCTTTTCTCTTTTATTTTAAAAATAGTGATGAAGATAAAACTCAGGGTATTTTATGTTGCTTTGCTTGAGGAAGCCAGATTTCAACCCATCGTTATTGCTAACTTTGAATCCCAGATCTCAGCTGATTCAACTTAAAGCCCATAATTCCAGCCTTTTTAAGGAGAGTCGTGTGGAAAAGATCAACCACAATCTCTGCCATTCTCCCCACAACAAGATTTGCACTGTTTAGAACTCTAAAAATTCTAAATGAATTCTTTCATTTCTTTCATGTTAAATACAAAATACCCTTTTTACTGGAATTGTATTAATGGTACAGGAATTATACACATGCACACACTCAACCTGCAAGCACTCACAATCCTACATTTACCTGCCATCTCCCACTATACAAGCATGCAGAAGATAAGCAAACAATTGTATGGTTTAAGTTCCCTCAAGTAAACCACAACTTATTTCTTAGTAAGCTAGAAAAATGTGAGCAAACAGTATCACTACCAGATGGATTTGTAACTAGCTGACAAACTGCACTCAGTGAGTAGTCCTTAATGGTGCTACTCTACACGGAGGGAAGTGAGCAATGGGATACCACAAGGTTCTGTCTTAGATCCAGTTCTCTTCAATATTTTCATAAATGACTTAAATGAGAGAATAGAAGGGGAACTCATCAAACTTGCAGATGATGCTAAGTTGGCAGGAATAGCCAACACCCCAGAAGACAAGCTCAGGATCCAAAAGGATCTTGAATAGTGAGCCCTATACAAAATGAAATTTAATGTGGAGAAAAGCACAGTTTTACACTAAGGCAGGAAAACCAAAGATACAACTACAGATTAGTTGAAATCTGGATCAAAAATAGTAACTGCGAGAAGGATCTAAGAGTCATACTGGACAATTACTTAAATATAAGCCAGCAGTGTGTGGAAGCAGCCAAAAAAGATAATACAATCCTTGCTTGCATAAACAGAGGCATAGAATCAAAATCACATGAAGTCTAGATCACTTTATAAAACCTTAGTAAGACCACACCTGGAATACCGTATACGATTTTTTTCACATTACAAAAAGGATATTGAGACTTTGGGAAAAGCGCAGAGAAGAGCAACAAAGATAGATTAATGGCCTGGAGACTAAAATGTATGAAGAACAGTTGCTGGAATTGGATATGGCTAGTCTAGTGAAAAGAGGGGCTTTGGGTGACATGATAGCAGTATTATAGTATTTGAGGGGCTACCACAACAAAGACAAAGTCAACATATTTTCCAAAGCACCAGAAGGCAAGACAAGAAAAAATATATGGAAACTAATTAAGGAGAGAAGCAACCTGGAATTAAGGAGAAACTTCCTAACAGTGAGAACAATGAAGCAACGGAACAGCTTGCCTTCAGAAGTTGTGTGCTTCATCATGGGAGGTTTTTAAGAAGACAACCATTTGCCTGAAACAGTATAGAGTCTCCTGCTTGAGCAGGGAGTTGGACTAGAACAGGGGTCTCCAACCTCTGGGCTGCGGCCCACCTGTGGGCTGTTAGGCATTAGTAATCTGGACACGGAGATAGCAGGCAAGCGCGCATACACATCCCCACTTGCAAAAGCAGCTGGCATGTGCATGAGTCCCCCATTTGTGTCAGCAGTGCATGTGCTTGCCAGGTACTCACACAGAACCAGTACTAATATCCTACCAGTTCGGCCCGTTTCAGCAAAACCAGTGACGATAATTAGGGGTGGTTCACTGAACGGGCAAAAAGCACTCCTGGCTGGTCTCACCCATCTACCCCTGCCCTTCCCTTTTTTAAAGTTCAGCTGATTTGCACGGCAGTTCAGCTGATTCGCACGGCACAAATCAGCTGAGCTCTGGCTTTTGAAGCCCAGGGAAGACGCTGTTCCCATCTATTTCTGCTCTCTGGAGCAGTGGAGGCTCTTTCTCTGGGCTCCGTGGAGGCTGCAGAGCTCAGAGAAACAGCTTCCATG
>JANHFR010511058.1:0-11159 GCA_032468015.1 Mimophis mahfalensis | reverse complement strand
TAAAAACCTCCAGTGATGGAGCACCCACAACTTCTGGTGGCAAGCTGTTCCACTGGTTAATTGTCCTCACTGTTAGGGAATTTCTTCTTAGTTTTAGAATTGCTTCTCTCCTTGATTAGGTCCCCTCTATTGTTTCTGGACCTGCCTTCTGGTGCTCTGAAGAATAGGCTGACCCACTCTTTGTGGGAGCCCCTCAAATATTGGAAAACTGCTATCCTGTCACCTCTATCCTTCTTTTCGTTAAGCGAAACATGCCCAAATCCTGCAACTGTTTCACCTCTAGTCCCCTAATCATCTCAGTTGCTCTTCTCTGCACTCTAGTTTCAACTTCTTTTTAAAATCATGGCAACCCAAAACTGGATGCAATATTCCCAGTTGCGGTCTTATGTTAATTTTCTTGCATCACAGACTTGGATCTGCTGCTATTAACAGTTAAATGATGAACCTTGCACGCACGATCACAGGTCAACGGATCAATGGTGGAGCCCAAAGCCAGGATGCCGAGAGAATCTTGGATTATCATGAAGTAGCTTTATTTACAATTATCTACATAGGCCTTGAGGTGGCTGTTCGTTCAAAAGTGAAAATGAAAGTAGTACAAGCATGAGATAGCGGGGAGGAATGAGGAATGAAGCAAAGAAGCGAGGAACACGAGGCATAGTTGCCTCCCATATTTATAGGGTATCCAGTAATTATGATTGACACATCACATGAGTGTCTTGTGTCTGTCAGGAGTCTGCCTTGCACCTGCCTAGCACTAGACTCCCTGTCTCCAAATTGTTAGTGTGGTGTGGCCTAAAACCTTGTCGGCCATTTTAACTGCATTCTATAACATACAGACATTATTGTTTAATATGAGAATGCATAAAATCTAACATCTTACTAAGGCATCATAAAGTGGTACTAACACTTCACACGATCTGGTAGATCTTTCCCTACATTATATAGGCCACAGAGAGGACTGCTAGGCATACAATTAAAATACCCCAGTAATGTTCCCATTTTAAAGTTAGATTTCATATTGCATCAAGGCTGGCTGAAACTGGAATGCCTTTATTTCTATAGCATGCTAGGTTGTGTTGCTTTTATCCTAGATTAAGTCTGGGGAGAGCTTAGGGTTTAGTTCCATCTCAGCCAGCGGGATGGGTTTAAGATGCAACGTAGTTGGTGAGTGCAGAAAATGCATTAATTGGATAACCTGATAACGCATGGAAGGCCAATTCAGCTTTGAAAGGAAATTCGAGGCAAGAAGCAATTTGAAGATGTTTTGTGAAGCCTTACCCTAAGAGATTCTAAAACACAATATTAACAATATGATTATAAGATGAAAATGCAAAGGGCAGGTAGTCCTTGACTTATAACCATTTGTTTAACGACTCTTCAAAGTTATGCTGGTGCTGAAAAAAAATGTAACTTACTACTCGTCCTCGCAGTTATGACTGTTGCAGTGTGCTCACAGAAGTCATTAAAATTCAGGTCCTTGGCAACTGCATGTATTACAACTCTTGCAGCATCCTGGGATCATGTGATCCCCACTTGCAACCTCCCCAGGGGGAGCTTCTGACAGGCAAAGTCAATGGGGGAAGCTAGATTCCTTTAACAACCATGGGATCTCTGCTAAACAACCGCAGCAAAATAGGTTTTAAAATCAAACACTGAATGACTGTATTGCTTAGCGACAGAAGTTCCTGTCCCAATTGTGGTCATAAGTTGAGGACTACCTGTATCAATTTACAGAATGGTTCCTTCTTCCAATTTTCCCTGGGCAAGTTTAAAGGTAAAGGTTTCCCCTGTCTGGTTGTACCTGATTCTAGGGGGAGGTCTTCATCTCCATTTCTTAACCATGGAGCCAGCATTGTCCAAAGACATTTCCATGGCCATGGGGCCAGCTGAGGCTCACAGAACTGTGTTACCTTCCCACCAAAGTGGTACCTATTTATCTACTCGCATTTGCATACTTTCGAACTGCTAGGTTGGCAGGAGCTGGGGCAAAAATGGGAGCTCAACCCCGTCACACAACACTCGGGTCTACAACCTTGGCTGTCGGCTTTCTGACAAGCTCAGCATCTTTAACCATTGAGCCATCGTCCCAAAGGTGCTTTTTCAAGTGGACTTTCTTGATTATCTTTGAAGACATTTCGCTTCTCATTCAAGAAGCTTCTTCAGCCCTGACCAAATGGTGGGGAATGAAAGGATTTATACTCCTTGCAGACAGCTGGTCATTTGCATTCTTTTAGAGAGCCGTTGGGGTCACTTGGAGGTTTAGCTGTGTCTTCAGGGGTGACCCGAGTAGTGCAAATGGGTGTGGAGCCTTCTTGGAACTGCTGAAACTGGAACCCTTTCAATGCAAATGACTAGCTGTCTGCAAGGAATATAAATCCTTCCATTCCCCACCATCTAGAAGTTTCTTGAAAGAGAAGAGAAAGGTCTTCAAAGAAAAACCAGAAAGTCCAGTTGCCTCTTGAAAAAGCATCTTTGGAACAATCATGACCCGATGACTGAGAATCCCCATAGACATTGAGCCATCATGTCCCCCACCCCACCCTAGAGCAAGTTTAAAGTCCTCTTATTTGGCCAGGAAATTAAAGGTAACTTCTCCTTCAAGTCGGTCTAGAAATTTCATGAAGACTTCCATGCTGGGTTCTTGGCACCGGTTCAGAAGAGGGTTAGCGCTGTCTTCTTTCTGTGATACTTTGCAAATTCCCCCTCCAGCCTTTTGCCTTGGGGCTTTCCCTTCCAAGTACTATCAGGCCCAACCATGCTTAGCTTCTAATCCCAGAGAAGGTAGATCAGGAGTTTTTTCTCTCCTTGTGCCTCTCTCCACACTTCCGCAGAGCTTGGATGAGGAAGCACAGGGATAACAGAGTTTACCTCATCCATTCCAACATGCTGGTACAGGGCCATCCTTCCTTGGTTGAGGATAGCTCCTATGAAGTTAGGAGATAAGAGAGACATGACATGATAAGGTCTCCTTAATCCCCGAGGCTCCTTGCAATTAAAGCGAGATTTGCCCATGGAGGGAGTTGTCCCGCAGAGCCCAGACGGTGTGAGAAGCAAGTCCGGAGGAAGAAAGGAAGTCAGCAGATGGCTTTATGGTAGGGGTAACAGTTATCAGATTGAGTTCATCATTGCATCATCCCTCAAGGATGCAAAAATCATAAGTGGTCGAGAGGTGGATGTAAGCATAGGAGGAGGAGGAAAATGTGACCTAGAAACAGTAGAGTATACATCCAAACTAGACTGTGTTGTGTCTCTGTGTCATATAATATATCTGGGTATGTGGTTATATCCATATTTTTAAATTATTTTTGGTCATGTTTATATACTGTACGCATGTTGGAGGTGGTGACCCTTTGAGAGCTGAATGCAATGAAATTTCATTTTAATGTATGCCAATTAGTGTACATTTAAAGTTACTATAAAGTTAGAATAAGTCTAGAGCATGGGTGTCAAACTCAATTTCATTGAGGGCCACATCAGAGCTATAGCTGACCTTGGAGGGCTGGGTAGGTGGGGCAGACGGTGGCTGTGGCTGACTGGGTGGCGTGGCCAGCTTGACACCACTCACTGGGTGTGGCCAACTGGGTGGGCATGGCTAGCTTGACACCACTCACTGGGTGTGGCCAGTGACAGATAGATAGAAATTTGAAGAATGTGAATTGTAAAATAAATTAGATATAAGATAATAGGACTTTAAGGATGGATAAGACTATGGGATGATATTGTTTAAGTTTAGTACAGATAGGGGTGGGGAGAACACCCAGTATGTCAGTGTATGTGTTTATTTGTTGATGTGTATGTTGGTTTTTCTAATGTGTAAATACTAATAAAAAATATTGTTTTTTTAACAATGGTGACAAGAAAGGATGTAACATGCAGCCAAATTCACTTAATAACTGTCTCGCTTAGCAACAGAACTTTTGGACTCCGTTGAGGTCGTAACATGAGGAGTACCTGTGCACGTCACATTTCATATCAGAAGTAGCCTTTGTAGCCTTTATAGACTTGAAGAGCATGGATTCTGGGATCCAGAGTCCAGCGCATTTGGATGGAGAAAAGCTGATGAAGAGAAGATGCCAGAAGGTTCAAAATGGAGGTCTTTAACTCCTTTGGCAGGGAATGTCCCTCCAGACAATCATAGCATTCTTCGTGTATAATCACATCAGTGCCATCTGCTTTGGCCCTTGACCCCTCTGGTATGCTGACGTGAGAGACACCCGCTCTGTGGAGATGCTCACAATGTCTGCAGTGTACGTGCAGATGTTGCCTCTCTTCTGTGGGTACACAACGGGAAGTCTCTGGACCGATTCTCTGTGCGTCCAAACTTCATTCACGCAGGCCGCTTCTGCCAAAATGCCTGATCGGCAGCCGTAGAGAAAGCTGTTGTTTTGGGCTGGTGTGATTGAACCGAAGTACATTCACAATGACTGCGCCAAAGCCTTGTCTAAGAACCCCATTGATCAAAAGTGAAGCCCGCTCTGTATGCACACCGTGAGCCAGACACGACAATGGTGAAATGTGTTCTGGTATCTCCTTTCCTTTGGTCCTTCTGCCTTTACACTGGAGCTGCACAATTGTTTCTGACAGGTTAAGCAGATGGTGCTACATTTCTTATTTTTGCTCCCGGTCTGGGGAGGCATTTTCTAACAGCTTACGTCGAGAGTATTTTAGAGCTTACGATCTTCATTTCCAATTTCAGGTGACGAAATGGGCTTGAAAGTTGATGGGCCAGATGGAAAAGGATTGGGGACTGTGAATAGGAAGAGCTACAGGTTGCCCATTCCAAAAACATATATTTTTTGATTTATTTAACATATTTCTGTACCACTTTTCATGAAAGAAATCTGAGAACAGAGCAGAACACCTAAAGGAATGTATATTATTTGTTGCTGTGTGCCCTTGGCAAATATTTTCTGATTATTAAACATATTTTATTCATATACTTTTTACCTACCGGTAGTTTACACGACGATTTAAAGTTTCGTTTTCTGAAAATTGTACCTGCCTCTTTTATATTTGTAAGAATTATGAGGTAACAAAGATTGTCCCATGGTTACCCTATGCTCTTAAAAAGGGCTCGGGTTTTAATTGCCTAACCACAGCCACCATCTTGACTTTTTTGACCCCTCCTGGCTATTTTCCTGGTCAACTTTAGAGAGATCTGGACCCAGATTTCTCTAACCTTTAGACACATTATTCTCTAGAGTTGTGGAATGATGGCCCTCTTATAACTTGTGGACTTCAACTCCCAGAATTCCTGAGCTAGCCGGAACTGAGGAGAGGTTGGCTGGCAGAAGTGAAATTGATTAGCTTCTGGCCAACTCTCAAGTAGCAATAGCACTTATATACCACTTTACAGTGCTTTACAGTCCTCTCTGAGTGGTTTACAGAGTCAGCAGATTGCCCCCAACAATCTGGTTCCTCATTTTACCTACCTCAGGACAGAAGGCTAAGTCAACCTTGAGCCTGGTGAGATTTGAACTGCCAAATTGCAGTCAGCTGGCAGTCAGCAGAAATAACTTGCAGTACTGCATTCTAACCACTGCGCCACCAAGGCTTACAGTAGCAGGAGGGGAGGAGAGAAAATCAGAGAAACTGACTGGTTCAAAAAACCTGGCACCTTGGCAACAAAAGTACATCTTCCCTTATTTGCTTGCACATTACAATGAGGAAAAGTTGTGCTCCTCGCATCTGAGCATGACTTTGAGTCCTTCTCACATTCCAGTGGCAGCTGAAGTTGGAATTTTTCTCAACAGCTGTAGTGTGGATTAGTTGTGGGTTGTTTCAGTTCATGTATACTTATTGTGGTTGTGTTTCTCTGTTGACAAAAGTTTCAGCTAATTGTCAAATGCAGTAAATCTCTACTTATGTAGCATTCAGGGTACATAAATGAATAGATGGTAGATAGATAGATAGATAGATAGATAGATAGATAGATAGATAGATAGATAGACAGACAGACAGACAGACAGACAGACAGACAGACAGACAGACAAGAGAGATAGACAATGGAGATAGACAATACAAAGATAGGTAGATAGCAGAGAAATAGATGATAGATGAGATAGATGATAGACAGAAAGATAGATACAGAGATCGATCTACTAGTTTGTTTTTTGGCTACTCATCTTACCACAGGATAACTCTGGACACTCTTAAAAAGGTAAAAATGATACCAACACTAAAAGACATAAATAAAATAATGTGAAGATCCAAATACTGCATCCAAGTAAAAGATGGAGAAGGTGGGATGAGGGGGTGGTTGTAGGATCTGTTTAACAACAGATCTGTCAACAACTGCAACATGAAATCCCTCCATTGGAGCCCCAATCAGGTAGACATATGATAATAGATAGATAGATAGATAGATAGATAGATAGATAGATAGATAGATAGATAGATAGATAGATAGACAGATAGCAAGAGAGAGATATGATATATAGAAGATATATAGATAGACGACAGGTAGACAGGTAGATAGATAATAGATAGATGATAGAAAATAGAGAAAGGAAGAGAAACTGATGAGACAGAGAGAGAGAGAGAGGAAGAGGAAATTAAATAGATGAGGGAAAGAAAGAGGTGACAAAGTGACACATAATTTTCAACATCCTGTGAAGTGGGTCAGTCCAAACATATTGTCTCTTCCTCCTCAGATAAAACATTGGAAATCTGCTCTGCTATGTCAGTAGCCTGGAAAGAAATTGCTGTGAAAGAAGAAAAAAAAATAAGAAAGAAAAGTCTGAGTGATGGCTCTGAAAGGAGCTGAGGAAAAATGTGTAAATGCAAAGGAAACGCCTGGAGAGAAAGATCACCAGTGGAAGAAGGCCTAATCACCAAAGAGAGGGCCTTTTCATCTCCTCACGTTCTTACTACTACTGTAATGGGTGGTGATGTGTAACAAATTTCGCCTGCCTGGAGGCTGCCCGGTCTTAGAATCAGGAGGAAAAAGCTGCTTTTATAGCGGTTCAGTCAATGGCCTCAGATTTTCTCAAATATTGGCTGGAAGGAAGTGAAGTGAACATGAGGCGGGGTGGGGGGGGGAGAAGGAACATCCTTTGGGGGAGTAAAAGATAAATAAACAGGGCGGCTGCATCACCCATAAAAAGGGAGCAGGGACTTGACTGCATGGGTTGGCCACCATTTTGACTTTTTTGACCACCCTGTCCCATAGAAATTCCCAGAGCATGATGGCCCTATGTTAATGGAGCATATAGAGGCATGGCCATTGTCTCTGGAGATTGATAGATTTACCTCAAGGGTCTCCATGCTTGGCAATTTTAAGACTCGTGGACTGTAGAAAATACAGACAATGATAGACCAGGCAGCTGTTTCCAGGGAGGAGAGAATCGAAGTATAGTGATGGGGGTAGAGACCCAAAGATGGAGGACCAAGAGTAAAGAGTAAAGTCAGGTGAAGAGCCAGAAGTAAAGTGAAATAAAGAAAGTTCTGCTTTCTGCTCCCTCCCACTTTACTGAACCAATGGCAAAGATGGTTATACAATACAGCATTACATTATACATAGAAGAAGCCAATCCAAAGGCTGGGAAAGTAGCTCCGTTGTCCTGGCAACCAGAGAGATATGAGGGGCCCACCTTACATCCTGTTAGATAAACACAGCGCTTCTCAAGAGAGTTTCTCATGGGAAAAAGATTAGGTCATAGGAACACCAAGAGGCCATCTGGAAACCCCCTAGGTTTATCAGCTCAGAGGCCATTTGGGTACTCACAATATTCATACAGTGGACTTCAACTCGCAGAATTCCCCAGCTGCCTGGGGAATTCTGGGAGTTGAAATCTAGAAGTCTTTAAGTTTGGAGAGCCCTAACTAACCGTATATCTTGACACTATTTATTAGATTTTTATCCCTCAATTCGACTTACCTGAGATCTCCTTTTATTTTTATTTTCTTCACAACAACCCTGCGAATCAGCCTGGATTAAGAAACCAGGATTAGCCACAAATCAACCTAATGAAATGATCCTAAAAGAAGCCTGTAAAAAAGATGGGATAGAAATTGAAGAGTGAACCTAAATCAATACAGGTAGTCGTCCATTTATAACGTCGGCTTAGCAACTGCTCAAAGTTACGAGGAAACTGAGGAAAAAATTCAAAAAATATGACCATCACAGCATCCTCACAGTCATGTGATTAAAATATGAATGCTCGGAAAATGGTAATTGCAGAATTTTGGAGTCATGTGATCGCCATTGCGAACTTCCCAGCTGGCTTCTTACAATAACCCATAGAAGAGAAGTTGCCTTCGGACATTGTGGGAGCTTCATCACTGGAGGCTTTCAAAAAGATACTGGACTGCCATTTGTCAGAAACAGTGTAGGGTCTTCTGCCTGGGCGGGAGGGTTGGACTAGATGACCTATGAGGTCCCTTCCAACCCTCTTAATCTGTTAATCTGTTTGCAAAGTTCAAGGGAGTAGCCAGATTCTCTTAATGACCATGTGATTTATTTAACAACTTAATAACTGCAGTGATTCACTTAAAAAAAGTAGGAATTATTGTAAAATGGGGCACAACTCACCTAGCACCCGAAATGCTGGTCCCAGTTGTGTTCATAAATTGAGGATAACCTGTATATATGGGTACACTAGCCGATAACCCAACTTTGCCCAGGTATTTTTGGCCTCCTGTGACATGCTGCAAGCGGGGAATGCTGCAGCCTACAATTCCCAGCATTCTTTGCCCAATTTTCATGGCTTGCCTCTATTGGCTGGAGGTTCTCCAATTTGCATAGCTTGTCTGTATTGGGCATTGTTGCTTCTGTCACTGCAGAGCCCTCTGCACATGTGCAGTACAGTGTGGCTGGGGGTCGGCACTTTGGCAGCTTTTTTAGGGGGCAAAGAATCCCCAAAGGCATTCATGACCCCCCAGTGTTGGTCTCTGGAGTGGGAGGTATGTGCCTGGCACGTGTGGGCCACATTGGTGCAGGGGTGGAAGAGCCTATTCAGGACATACCCACAAACCCACACTTCTGTTTTATAGATAGAGGAATGAACAAATTGTCCCTGTAACAACAACCCATAAGGTAGACTGGGTTGAGTGGGGAACCTGTGAGAGGGGAACCTTGGAGTCCTAGTGGACAATCACTTAAACATGAGCCAGAAGCCAAAAAAGCTAATACAATCCTTAGTTGTATAAACAGAAGCACAGAATCAAAAACATGTGAAGTATTAGGACCACTTTATAAATCCTTAACAAGGCCACACCTGGAACACTACACCCAGTTTTGGTCCCCACATTACAAAAAAGATGTTGAGAGTTTGGAAAAACTAAGATGATTAGAGACCTGGAGACTAAAACATATGAAGAACAGTTGCAGGATTGGGGTTTGGCTTGTCTAGAGAAAAGAAGCACTAGGGGGTGGACATGATAGCAGTATTCCAGTATTTGAAGGCCTGCCACAAAGAAGAGGGGGTCAAATTATTCTCCAAAGCACCAGAAAGCAAGACAAGAAACAACGGATGGAAACTAATCCAAGAGAGAAGCAACCCGGAATTAAGGGGAAACTTCCTAACAGTGAGGACAATTAACCAGTGGAACAGCTTGCTACCAGAAGTTGTGGGTGCTCCATCACTGGAGGTTTTTAAGAAGAAACTGGACAGCCATTTTTCCGAAATGGTATAGAGATTCCTGCATGAACAGGGGGTTGGACCATACCTGTCAAGTGTCCCGTTATTGGCCGGGAAAGTCCCATATTTTTTCCTTCCTTTTCCGTCCCGTATTTTTAAAAAATTTCCCATATTTTCTCTGACTGTGAGGCCCTCCCCTGCACGCACGCACCTGCGGGGGAGTGCCTTAGAGGCAGATAATTCCTCCCCTTTCTCCCCTTCCTCCCAGCGCTCTCCGTTGATCGCCTAGGCTACGGCAATCCTGCCGCAACAGAGCGCGCTGGGGCCTGGGGCGGAAGGGGATTTCCTCCCTTCCTCTCAGCACGCTCCGTTGCAGAAGGATTGTCGAAGTCCAGGGGATCGGAGCACGCTGGGAGGAAGTAGGTCCTCTTCTTCCCAGCCCGCTCCAATCACCTGGGCTTTGGCAATCTTGCCACGCATGTGCGTGGGGCGGCGGGCACGTAGGGGGTGGGGCACACGCACGCAGGGGGCGGGGCACACGCACGCAGGGGGTGGGGCATGCCTTTCTTGGATTTTAATACTTAGAACTTGACAGCCCTGCACTATGACCTCAGCATAACCTTGTCTTGGATTTTCATGGACAATCTTATCAGCTCATCATGCCAGTTTCCAAAGTAATACCTTACTTAGAAAAAGGTTTCAAAAAGTTTTGAATGAAAATACCGAAAACTAACATGATGAAAGGGTAATTTGAAAATGAAAGGAATGAGAAAGAAGAACATGTTATCTTCACTCACAATGCAGTTGTGATATACTAAAGAAAGAAAACAGTGACAAAACCTAACTCATTTTGACAAAGACCCGTTAAAATGTCACTTGAAAGCACTAAGAAAAAATGGGTCAGAAAGGAGGAAATGAAAAAGAAATGCGGACAATTTACCCATAGGCACCTGCAAATGGGCAAGGGAACAAATAATGAAACGTGTTGCCGTGTTGTAATCCAAATTCTTCCTCCAATATAGTTGCATGTATAGTACATGTTGCATCATTTTGGTGTCTTTGAGGTTAGCAATGGAACCTGCAAGGAACGGCAATGATTAAACAAAAATATTATTAGGTAACTATATGCCAGTAATAGATGTAGATGGAATTTTAAAAAACCAGTTGGCATCAGTATTTCTTTTCTGACACCTTCTCTATTCATGGTCAGGTTGCTAAGGAAAGGACAGGTAGCTGTTATCAGAGATACGATCATTTGCAGAGGGTTTTTCAAATTAGTTAGGCTGCATATGGCCCTAAGGCTTCAGGCTACATTTGTTATTGTAGTAGATTATATCTATAGGGAAGAATTAGTTCTAGAAAATGTGTGCCATTAAAAGAGTTATGGATTGCATTTCCTATTATTAAAAGTTGATTTTTTTATTAGCAAATTTTTTATTTATTTTAAATGTTACATAAATAAAATCACATTTTGAAGGGTGCGTTGTCTGGTTCACATCAATTATGTCAATCATAATAATAATAATAATATAATTTAATCCTATTTCTTCCATTATCATTATTAGTTATACTTAT
>JANHFR010508402.1:0-11168 GCA_032468015.1 Mimophis mahfalensis | reverse complement strand
GCTTGAGGCCTGGAGGACTCCCAGCTGGGGAATTCTGGGAGTTGAAGTCCTCCAGGCCTCAAGCGGCCCAGCTTGGAGACCCTGCTCTAGTTCAACCCGCTGCTCAGGCAGGCGACCCTAGAGCCATGAGGGTGAACCTACGGCACACGTACCAGGGGTGGCATGCAGAGCGGCCGCACAAGCCATGGCTCCAGCTCAGCTCTGCCACACATCTGCATGCCTGCCTCAGGTCTCTGCCACGCATGCACGGGGATGCACATGCATATACGGGGTGCATGTGTGTGTGGCAGGTTGCATGCAGGGGGTGCACACCTATTGCATTTTGGGGATGTGCATGAGCGTGCTCAGTGGGCACTCAGTGCTCAAAAGGTTAGCCATCACTGCCCTACACTAGCATTCCAGACAAGTGGCTGCCGGTCTTTTCTTAGAGGACAGGCAGCCCCTTTCAGGAGAAGGAGTTGGTCCTTCACAGGGATTCCCACCTGGGCTGGGTTCACACAACAACTTGGACCTCAAAGTAGCCAACTGCATTTTCATCCAGGCTGCTATGTGATCCTGGCCTCTTCTCTCATGTGAATCAAGAACCAAGATTGATAAAACTGGGTTTCCCCTTAGGATGAGTCCGTGCTTTAAAGTAGGGGCCTCCAAACTTGACACCTTCCAGACTTGTGGACTTCAACTCCCAGGATTCCCCAGCTTGTATGGCTTGCTAGCGAATTCTGGGTGTCGAAGCCCAAAAGTCTCACGATTGCCAAGTTTGGCAAGTCCTGCTTTAAAGTAAGGAAGTAAAAACTCACCTGAGCATGCCGGAAGGTTCTCCCCAACCTCTGGAAAGCCCAATAGCCCCACCCAGATGGATCCTTTCATCTGTCTGTTGTGGACGAATGCGTTCCCTGCCCCACAGGGGTTACCGTATAATTTGAGAGGAAAGTGAGCAAGCAGCAAGTCCACCAATGGAAGGAGAGCTTAAACTTAAAGGGGCGGTTGGAGAATCTACATGCAGGTGGATTGACACCGCCCTAACAACGCTGCTTAAGTGGAGACTCCAAAAACCTTTGGGGAGGTTATAAGGAGGGATTGGGAGCTGTGGCTTGCCATGGGGGACAGTTCTCGGAACAAGGGGAAGCACGGCCTAGTAGATGGCCCTTCAAAGGGAACAGAATTTCAGGTGACGCACCTGCGTGACCCGGGTTGGGACATTCAGGCCCAACTGCTTGTCCGAATTGAAATGCCTGGTGGGAAAAAAAGGAAGAGTCCTCTTCCAAGTAAGTAATTCAAACAAAACTTGTGGTATTATTGGGGGATTCAAAACGTTGAATTCATGCTTGCCCAGAATGGGGTGGCAGAAGGGACAGGCCATGGAGACCCTCCGGACTCAGAACTTCCAGATGAAGCCAAATTGTAGACTTTCGTAACTGTGTTAAAAGAATGTTTCTTTTCATTGTGATGTCTGAAATTCAGGGAGAGCTGGCTTGGCAAGAATGGGTATTCTTCCATGTTCTCGCTGTGTTAACAGCTGGGAGTGAATTGGTGGCTTTTCAGTACAGTAGTTTAACATTAAACCAGGGTTTCCCAACCCTGGCAACTTTAAGACCTGTGAAATTCAACCCCCAGAATTCCTCAGCCAACCAGTGTGGACTTTAAATCCTAGAAATCCCCAGCCGGCCATTGCTGGCTGAGGAATTCTGGGAGTGCAAGTCCACAGGTCTCAAAGTTGTCAAGATTGGGAAACCTAGCATGAAGCCATAATCTAAAATTAGGTGCATAAGCAAAAGAGAAAAAAACCCCAACCCCACACTGAGCAAAGTTTTAGTTCTCTTATAGGTACCAAAGAAATGGTTCCATTTTATTTCTCCTGGTTATTTACTCTTGATTCAATACAAACCAAGTTTTGTATCTTAAAATGTAACGCTTGTCAATTGTTAATCCAGCCGTTTGCAAACCTTGTAGCTTGATCGAAATTTAGACATTTGGCAACTGTTTCCTATTTATGACGGTTGCAGTGTCCTTGGGACGTGTGATAATCTTTTGGGACCTTTGGAAAGCCAGATTCATTTAACAGTTGTTTTACTAATTTAACAACTGCAGTGATTCACTTACTGTGGCAAGAAAGGTCATTCACTTGAAAACTGTTTTGCTTAGGAACAGAAATTTTGGGTTCAATTGTGGTCGCAAATTGAGACCACCTGTAATTTGGTAATTGGAATATTAAATTAAGAATGTGAAATGAAAAGGTAATCCTTGTTTGACTGCAAAGTGATTTTCATTCTTGGACTATTCTGTTTATTTGGCTTTATCACTCCTGCCAGATTATTATAAGGATACGCAGCTGTACTTTTTTGGTGGAAACATGCAAGGATTCAGACGTTTCTGGGCCATTGTTGGCTTTGTAAAGTTAGTGCAGCAATTCCAGGAGTAGCATGTTGGTGCTTTGGGTGTGAACGAATGGTTCAGAAGCAGCCTGGCTGCAGATCTGAATTAGAATTGCAGAGCTAAACAAACATGGATAAAATTGGGCCATGGGATCAAGTCATGCAGTATTGGAGGCTAAGGAACATGTTGCAGACTCTTCTTAATTTTTCTGGCTTTTTCGTCTGATTCTGAAAAGATATATACAGTGGCCATGTTTAATCAGTAGGCAGATTATCCAAGAACATAGAGAACAAATTAATGTGAGAGATCAGATTTGAGTTTCTTAAGGTTGGGAGTTAGCAAGTATGCTTGTCTAATGTTTAAGCTGCTTTAGTTCCCAGGTGTTCCTGTGATAAAAAATAGCAGAATGGAAAAACAGAGATGGAAGGGACCTTGGAGGTCTCGTAGTCCAACCCCCTGCACAAGCAGGAAGCCCTATACCAGTGATGGCAAACCTTTGGGGCCCTGAGTGCCAAAAGTGCACGCACGCAAGCATATCCAAAATGCAAGGTGTGCCTCCATGCATGCATGCATGCCACCCTGCACATACGCCCCACCCTGTGCTTGCACCTCACCCCTTGCATGCGTTTTGCCCCACCCCCCACCCCCGGTGCATACACGGCAAAGCCCCAAAGGCCAGCTGGCTGGTGGGAGGCACGCATGCATGCGTGATGGAGTTGAGCTGGAGCGACAGTGCGCGTGCCTACAGAGAGGGCTCTGCGTGCCACCTGTGGCACATGTGCTATAGGTTCGCCACCATGACCCTATACCATTCCCTATGAAGGTGATGGAACACCCACAATTTCTGAAGGGCGATGCGTCATGTGCTGGCCACGCCCACCCATGGTTTAGCAAAGGGGGGGGGAAGTTGCAGTATATCACATGACGACAATATGAGGCTGACACCCCTGAGCCAGGGGAACAAGAGTGACATGTGGCTGCTCTTTCCCTTCCAGGAGAAAATGTCTTCATTAAAATGTAAACTGCTAACTCTGACCTATCGATCAGGAGTCTCAGCAAGACATAAAGTCTTCCTCAGTCTATATTTTGGGTTTCCTGGCAGTCATCAAGAGTAACTTTTATGTTCCATTTCTTAGCAATGTTATTTCAGACTTTAAACACTCCCTAGTTAGCCGGGTGTTTCTAGACATATACCAACAAAAAGCTACCCAGTTTTGTTTCCTTAGGTAATGTAAACCATAATAGATCTTTTGGATGGTATCAAAAATAACATTCTGGGGACCTTTAGAACTTTATGTGGACAAATAAGGATTTCCCCCCCCCTTTTCTAATGTGTCTAGGTTATTATAGTGGCACACGGTTGAAGCACATTGGTTCCAGGTCTCTCTTGGAAGCGTGTTAAGAAGGGAGTCATCAGGCGTAACCCGTGTTACGCTTGAGAAGATGCAACTGAGTTTTTGGTTTTGCAAATACGCCACCAGTGCAGAGTTTCCGACCTTTTTTTACTTGAAGCAGAAGTGCTTTAAATAAACAGAGATAGGTAATTGCACCCATAATGAATTAATGGCACAATAAGAACAAATCTCTCCAGGCACAAATTTAAACAGGAACAGCACTTAAGAAGGGAGAAACATGTTGCATAGAGGAAATGAACTGTTGCACATGCCATCACAATCAAGAGGTGATCTTTTTTTGATTATTTTTTTTAATCCCATTTATATGCCGCCCTTCTCCGGAGACTCAGGGCGGCTTACAATCTGTGAAGCACAAATCAATGTGCTTAGCAATAGCTTTCATTCTTTGTACATGCCTGCTTATTATTAGCAGCATTTTGTAGGCTGTTTGTCAGATCAGCACTAAGGGAGAGGCCTCTTCCTTGGCATCTGCTTGATTGGAACTGCTACTCTTATCCCGGTACAGTAAATGTTCATTTTATGCTGCACTCTGAGCTGTTTGGTTTGCCTGCAGACATTTCGTTATCCAATTAGGTAACATCATCAGTGCAAGGGCATGTAGGGTTTGCCCCCTGCTTATACAGTGTTGGTGGAGGTGTGGCTTTGCTCCTTCCAAGTTCCTTGATTGGAGTATTGTTTTCTGCACGATCGTGCAGTGTTGGTCCCTGCTTAACTGGTTTATCTCTATGTGTCTATTGTGTCAGTCATCCATAGACATGGAGGCACAATAAACGTGTCAGACATCCATGGAAACACAGACAAAATAAATGTGTTGGCCATTCATAGATACCTAAACACAATAAACATGTGCTAGCCACCACAGAGATGGAGCAGAGGGGTAATAGGACAATTTGTTGCGGGTAACTTGCCACAGCCACCTTGCCGTGGGACAATTCAACACTGTATGGATAATTTCAATGGGATACTTTTATTATGGCTGGCCATGTTTTTGTCAAAATTATTGTAACTCTTCTATTTCTGGATTGACTTTCTTATTATTGGCCATGTTTCTGTCAAAATTAGTTCCACTTTTGTTGAATTGTTCCCAAGCAAGTTGGCCATGGCAAGCGGTTCCATTCTGTAGACAGAGATAAGCCACATTTACACAGCATGTAAAAGAGACGATAAAAAGTAAGAAGATAACAATAAGAACTCAAAAAGACCCGAACACATCCTCTCCCACAGCCAACACCCAGATAAGCAGGAAATAACACAGACAATCAACCAAGCAGAAAACAATATCTTAATTAAGGAACTACCACAGGGAAACCCACCCCTTCACACCAACTCTGGCAGGGTAAGCCACTGTATATAAACGGAGCAAACCCCACATTTGCTGGCACTGATGATGTTACCTAGTGGGGTCATGAAACGTCTGCAAGAAAACCTCCAAGCTCAGAGAGCACCAAGGACTGAGCCACAAATATCCTCTTCTAGTGAAAGTATGAGTTCTGTTTCTCAAAAGTTTTAAAGAGTTTCTATTGCACAAAGAGGGGGATTAAAGTCCTACATGAGTGAGGCATGCAGATTCATTTGTATAAACATAAATTACACAGCCAACCTGCTGCTATCAAAATAGGCCACAGGATCCAAATTCACATGTATCCTCTTTGCCCAGGAAATGTGATGCAGGAAACACTTTCAATGTGGCTTCCTCCCTGATTTCTAAATAAAAGTCATGATTTATGAACAAGCTGTCTGAGGTGTGACTCCTTGCCAACCCTTGGAGTCAGTGGAGTCCAGGTACAGAAGGATGTTGGGTTCTGTTACACTGGCTGCAGAAAACTTCCCTGACTGTCCATTTGGAAATCCTGCAGTTGGAAAATCCTCCATTCAGATTTCTGTTTGACGCAGGAATCCAAATTAAAGCATCCCCTATGCCCACAGTCTCTGCCCAAACAAAAGGGAGCCGATCACTTTGCTTGGTCATGGCTCCTACTGCCGAATCGCTCTCCCCACTTATCCCTGGCATGTTTTTCCAATATTCAGCTGGCATTTGCATTCTTGCAGATTGAGAGCATTGTTCTGTCTCCTGATCTAGGATGATCTGGATGTTAGGAATAGCAATAGCAATAGCATTTGATTTATATACTGCTTATTAGGGCTTTTAACCCTCTCTAAGCGGTTTAAAAGTCAGCACATTGCCCCTAACAATCTGGGTCCTCATTTTACCCACCTTGGAAGGATGGAAGGCTGAGTCAGCCTTAAGCCTGGTGGGATTTGAACTGCCTAATTTCAGGCAGCTGGCAGCTAAGTACTACATACAGCACTCTACTGGCTGCATCACCACGGCTCCAGGAAACCCTGGAAGTTGTAAATACAACAAAATATCTTGGAGGAAGCAGCAAAACACTTCCATGGGGCTGCTAGAAAACTCCATGGAAAAGTTCCTGAGGTCGTCAGGGTTGAGTCAACTCAGAGGAGACTTCAAGAAGGATTGGGGCTTGGGTGTCCCTGTGGTCAGAAGAAGAGAGACATCAGCTAGGGAGAGATGCAGTACAGGGACAGTCTAGGAAAGCAATTGCTCCTTCTCGCTCACTTTTTTGTCCCCATCCCACCATCCTTTCGTATTCCATCATAATTGGTCAATAGGAACACCTCATAAGACTACTGAGTTCTTTTTTACAAATGTTGAAGGATTTATCTTTGCCTTTAGTTAGTATTTGTCTTTCTCCCTGTTTTCAGATGACAATGGTAAGCCAGAAGATGGACCAATATCTGGGTAAATCTCAAGTTTTTCATTTAGAACCAAACATATTTAGGTCAGGTGGCAACTTCTGTAACATGATGCTCTGCAGATCTGTTGGATTTCAATGCCCATAACACCTGGCAAGCCTTTGCCATGCTAATTGAACATCATAGCATATAACATTTATATATAAATTGTCATGGCTTTATATAACATTATATAACATTTCTGGAGCACATCAAGTTAGGAAGGTACTTGATGTTACATTAAGTTAATTTTATTAAATTAAATTTACATTACCCTAGATTAAATTAATGTTAAGTTACATTAAGTGTAGCTTTGTCACTTTTGCTGATTGCCAGCTTATTACTTACTTTGTCGCTTCTGCTTATTCTCATTACTTAAAAAAAAAACCAAAATGCTTTTCATATATCTTTTCATTTGCATTTTATTTTCTCATTTGGAGTTCTAAACTTTTTTAGTCGCATTTCTTTTTATGTATGTATTTATGTCTGCGTGTCTCTGTGTATATACATACCAGGAGGAGGCTTGCTTTCCAACTGCCTGGTTAGTTGACAATTGGGCTTTTCTTAAAAAGAAGACGGGATGGGAATTCTTGAAGCCAACGCAAAAGTTGGCCAGGCAGTTGGACAGCAAGCATGTTCCTGGTCACGCCATGGCCATTAACAGTTCCATGGCCTCCCAGAAATAGGAGTTGCCCTTACTGTTGTGCTTACGTTTATCAGACACACCGAACCTCATCCATTGCAAAACATTCCTAAGGAGACCAGGGTGGTTATCAGTGAAGACCAAGAACTGTTGCAGCAGGTAAGTGTTAATCCTCAGATAGAAAGGCCAGCACAGCCTTTCCCAGTCGCGTGTCTGGCACATGTGTTGGGCTTCATTTCCGTCCTGTCCCACGTGGACAGTCACTGGGTGTTTTCCTGTCAAGGGCTGCCTGCGCTCACGGGAGAAATCCATAGAGAGCTACGTCAGTGATGGGCAGAGCGCACATTAACAATCGTGGGACCTCCCTCCTCACATCCTGCTTTGCTGCCTCATTCTGGCAAGAGTGGGGTGTCCCTGGGGGAGATGGCCAGAAGTGGGAGTGAGAGTGGAGAAAAAAAATCACCCCGTTTTCATTATATACTATGTCTCTTGAGCACATGGCCATCATTTTCAGACAACATGAAAAGTTATTTTGAAGCCATGAACATCATTGATAGACATCATGCAAGTCTATCACTGTAATAAATATGTGATTGATTGATAATTGATAGAAAACCAGAGGAATCATGGACTGGATTTAAAGAAGTAATTAAGGATAAATGTGAGAAGATAATGCTGAAGAGGAAAAAGAGGAGAAAGCAAACTGGATGTTAGAACAAACCATGGAAACTGACAGCAAGGGAAGAGGAGGGGAGAGGAGGGGAGGGGAAAAAACAAAAAATCTTCTGAAAGGCAGTTAACGAAGAGTTTCCGAGACAAGAAGCAGTATTACAACAACTTCTATAAAGACACTGAAGATAGAAAAACACTGAAAAACAAGAAACGTCTCCCAAAAGACCTCTCAACACAGAAGTTCCAACCTCCTATCAGTGTGCTAAGAGACCCCAGTGGACAAGTAGCAGCCAGTTCCATGAAGATCAAACAATAAGTAGACTGAAATTCTGTAGAGTACAGATGTCGGCATCAAGATTCTTTAGAGGAGTCTTGGATGAAGTCAGATCAGTATTTCCATTATTACCAAGTCAGAAGGCTATAAGAATCAAAAGAACTACAGAAATAGGCCAAGCAGCAGCAGAAGTATCAGTAATGGTTCCAACCAAACTCTTAACAGCAAATCTGGAGAAGAACACAGTGGCCAAGAGAGAAGTTGGTCTACATGTCAGTACCAAAATTAATGAGACTTTAGCAGAGTGCGCATCAAAGGTGGCATTCAGCCAGTTCCAGCCAGTTCCGGTGAACCGGTAGCGATAGTTTTGACTGGTTTGGAGAACCGACAGATACCACCCCTGATTGGCCGACAGCATAGCCATGGTGTGGAATGCCTCTAGAAAAATGGGAATTCCAGAACATCTCAGTGTCCTCCATGTATATGCAGCCAGAAAGCCACAGCCCAGACAGAACATGGCAAACTGGCTTCAGATTGCAAATGAATGAGACAAGGCTGCACAATTACACAATAACAGAGTTGGGCAGGGACCTTGGAGGTCTTCTAGTCCAGCCCCTTGCTCAGGCAGGAGATCTTATTCTATGCCATACAAATGGCTGTCTAGTTTCTTCTTAAAAACTTCCAGTGATGGATCACCCATAGCTTCATGAGGCTTCCACTGATTATTCTCTTCATAAATTATTACTATACATATATAATACTATACATGGTTAATTAGTCAACCTACCTGTGGAATTTTTATTAAGAAAAGCTGGATTGGAAGAAATGAATGTGGTTGTAAAATTGAAGGAAGAAACGTAACTTGCACTGTGCTGATGGTACTACTCTGAATCATTAAAAATGCAAACAATCTAGAAGTTTTCATAATGAAAATTAGGTGCACAATGGAAAAACATAGAGCTAAGATTAAATATAAGCAAAAGTAAAGACAACTGGTCCAGCTGCCAGCGCTAGAGTTGACAATGAAAATATTGTAGGACTGACAATGAAACCACTTGGTGGATGGCTTTTGTCTTGTAGGACCAACTATCGAGAGTAAAGGAACCATCAGTCAAGAAGTAGTCCTAACCTTTGGTAGTCTTTCACCAAAGGTGAGAAGTATCAATGCTCTAAACGTATCCTGCTCCTTTAAAATCCAACTTTTGTGTCCACAGAATGTCACCAGGAAAAAAAAAAGTGTAATTCTGATTTTCTACTTAGACACTATAGGGCGTCTGAATGCTTTTTTAAAGGTTTTCATTGAAAAGTCATTCAGATGCCCAGCTGTGTCTCTAAGCAGAAAAATCAGAATTACGCAAGACTTTTTTTTTGTCCTGGTGATGTTCCGTGGATGCAAAAGTTGGACTTTAAAGGAGCAGGGTATGTTTAGAGCATTGATACTTCTCACCGGTGGTGTTTGAGAAGTCTCCCAAGAAATCCATGGATAGCCAAGAAAACAAATCCAGAGTTCTCGTTGATCAAGTTCCAATTACCCTCCTTTGGAGGGGTTATGAGAAGACCTAGCGCTCTGGAGAAGGCTCTGATGCTCAGGAGGAGGGTCAGTAGCCGAGAGCCTCATAAGCCCCAACGCAGTGGTGTGGGGGGCAGTGCTGGAAGACCTGAAGACCAGCTGAGGGACAGATTGTCATGAGGAACAACAGTCAACGCTAATCTGATAACACATAACGAGGTGGGATCCAGATCCAAATAAGATGGAGCTACCTGTCGTCTCTCTCTTTTCCCCCCCTCACGTTCTCTTTTGTTGCTTGTGATGACTCACCCAGTTTCTCATGCTGCGCATGTTGTCTCTTTGCTGTAGACCATCCCAAGTGGGGAGGAGGAGGAGGAGGAGGAGAGCGACAGCGATGACGATGACATTCGAGTCACGATTGGCAATATCAAGACTGGAGCCCCGTCTTACCTGTACGTGCGACTCCCTCTCCCAAACCCTGCTCTGTGCTGCGTGCCCCAGTCAGGCAAGCTTTTTGAGATCTCACTTATTTTATTTGTATCCTGCCTCTATTCTTTTCATAAATGACTCAAGGAGGTGGACATAGCTTGTATTCCTTCCTCCTCCTATTTCCCCCACCACAATAACCCTGTAAGGTGAATTGGGCCGAGAGAGACTTGACTGGCCCCCAAATCACCTTCCGTGCCGAAGGTAGTAGTACTAGAACTTGCCATCGCCTGATGATTGATCCAAAGTCGCCCAACTAGATTTCACGCCCAAGGTGGGGCCAGAGCTCATGGTCTCCTGGCGATTGGCCAAAGTCATCCAGTTGGTGTTAAAACAGGACTAGAACTTACCATCACCTGGCAATTGGCCCAGTCAATTTTTCATGCCTAAAGCAAGACTGGAACTCACCATCTTCTGGTTTCCAGCTGGTGCCTTGACCCCTAGATCAGAGGTCTGCTGGATGTACGAAGTCATGGAAGCGGCTTTCAGTTACACCAGAGTGACTCAACCTGACCCCATCCAGGTGGACAGGACTTCCGCTCCCATCATTCCCCAAAAGCCAATTAGAAGGTGGGGAGGGCACTGCCGGCCCAGCAGTTTTATTCTCCAGGGTCAGCCTGTCCATTCAGCAGATTATTGGATGTTTTTCATGCTGTTACTGTTTGGTTTATAGTGCTTTAAGACCCAAATAAAAATGATTGGAGCCAAACTCTACATAGATTGCCCAGAAGCTGCAGTTCTGTTTTCATTCTTTCTTAGGGGGACTCCAATGAATCTGAATCTAAAAACAGGTCGAGGCTACGGAGCACCAGCCTCAGGTATGAATGGAGCATTATTTTTGGTTGTCTTTTTTCCTTTGGGCAAACAAATGTTTTATTCTGAATTCCGGTAATTTTCAATATAATCAAAATGGCTTGTAAGTCTATCTCAGACCATACCAGGCTTATTTAATTAGTATGCTGATTCTGCTCCTTCCTTCCTTCCTTCCTTCCTTCCTTCCTTCCTTCCTTCCTTCCTTCCTTCCTTCCTTCCTTCCTTCCT
>JANHFR010506370.1:0-11174 GCA_032468015.1 Mimophis mahfalensis | reverse complement strand
TTACCTACCTCGAAAGGATGGAAGGCTGAGTCAACCTTGAGCCTGGTGGGACTCGAACCTGCACTAATTGCAGGCAGGTGGTATTACTTTAGGAGGCATTAAACCCCTACACCACCATGATAAATGTATGGAGGCATGGGTTGTTATATAAATTAATAAAAGTAGGAACATGCCAAAATTACATGACTTACTGATAATGTTTGCTGGCAGAACTTTTCCTGTAACTATGGGAGAAGATATTAGTGGTCTTAAAATACTAAACAATGGCCCACCTCAAGGTCTGGTTCTTGCCTCCCTTCTCTTCAACTTATCCATAGCTGATATAAAGACCAGGAAGTTGGCTATGCAGATGACTGAGCTTCAGCCACCCAACATAAAT
Source organism: Mimophis mahfalensis (assembly GCA_032468015.1). NCBI lineage: Eukaryota > Metazoa > Chordata > Lepidosauria > Squamata > Mimophis > Mimophis mahfalensis. The sequence goes on along the minus strand of JANHFR010506370.1, from coordinate 10,795 downwards.
CCTTTGAGTTACAGTAACTCAAGATGTTCTCACTTCCTAACAGTGAGAACAATTAACTAGTGGAATGGAAGATGCCTTCAGAAATTGTGAGTTCTCCATCACTAAGGGTCTTTAAGACGTTTGTACAGCCATTGCCAAGAATGGCATAAAGTTTTCTGCTTCAAGCAAGTGGTTGGACTATTATATTATTTTGTATTATTTTCGTAAATGCAGGCTACAGCCTAATCCAAGATGCTTCCATCTATCTGTGTTAACAGATCAGCAGGCAGAGAGCTTAATGTATATTTCAAAGGAAACCGATTAAATCACAATAGTATTGTGGGGGGTTACTCTGGACAGGACATTTTTGTACATTTATTTGTTTAGCGTATGGCTGGTCATACCACTGCCAAACTGAGAAGCAGAGATAGCATCCTACACAAAATTGTGCAGCACTAGTTGGGGTTCAGCAATGAATGCCTGCAAATAGCTGCACTCAGATTGGTTTATTCAGCAGCAGAATATTGTGCCCCAGGTAGGACTTGTCAAATATTTCAATGTTCAATTTCCAAACTTTATGGGTCCTCAAAAGTTGTGACATGCCTTGGGAATTGTAAAGATAGTTTGGTTACTTCAATATAATTTGTATGTGCTTGGTAAGTAGATAAATATAATAACTTTTTAACATTTTATTTGTTTCGTTGTATGGCTTAATAGGTTCTATTCAAGTATGTATGTATGCATGTATGTATGTATTTATTTAATTTAGATTTATATGTAGGAATGATGCAGAACTGCCTGAGTCACTGTGTATCATTTGTGGGACAATTCAAACTCCTCCCACATACAGTAGAACCTCTGGTCATGACCATAATTCAGTCCATAACTTTGGTCGCAACCTGATTTGGTCGTGATCCAAACCTAATTTTGGAAATTTGGTGCTTACAAAAAAAAATAATGGCACGGAAGGGAAAATCGGCCATGAAAAAAAAATATGGAATTTTTTTGGTCAGAACCCTATTTGGTCGTGGTCAGAAGTGTTCCTGACCAGAGGTTCTCCTGTACTGGCTGCCTGCTTTGAGTCATATACGACTCCCAAATGTAAGATGAAAAAAATGTCCTCCGCCAAGAATACCTGAAGATTATTGCTAAGTTGCAACGGCCAATATTGAGAGATGTGGCCTGCTTGGGGCAAGCAAGATTGAGATCTAGACATCCAGCCAATTCTACTGCTAAAGTATTTGCAAAATAACATTGACCCCATTTTTAAACGGACTTCAAACTGGCAACTTTGAATTTCAGTTAAGAAATATTCAGTTTTATACATAGGAAAACAAAACCTGAATGTAAAGTATAAACTAGGTGGTACCGACCTCATTTTGTTAAAGACCTGGGTGTACTTATCTCTAATGATTTATTTTCTAAAATTCATTATAATAGCATTGCTAAAAAAAACACTGTGACTTTAATTCTATGAAGGTTTTTTTGTGTGGAAATACTGTATTGCTCATTAGAGCTCACAAAACATACATTAGGCCAATCCTAGAATATTGCTCAACTATTTGGAATCCTCAGCACATATCGGACATTAATACAATGGAGTGAGTTTAGATGTATTTTACAAGAAAAATGTTTGGGATTTCCCATCTCCACAAGCTTGTAAAAAAAAACTACTGTTTTTTCATTTCCATTTTATCTAAAAACAACAGAAGGCCTAAGCTTTTCCCCACCCTTTATTGCATAAAAAGGTTGCTGGACTCCAAAAGGATCCTGAGTGGTTTATAGTAGCTTAAAAAACGAAACCTAAGTGCCCGGGCAAAAGCACAAAGATTCCAAGAACTCGGAGCAGCTCCAGGGCGGTTCCGGAGATCCTGCATAAATAAGGCCTGGGAACTGAGGCAGGCCTTAAGGGACTTCTGGAGCTGCACCTATCTCCCAGGGGGGCCTGGAAGCATTTAACTACCCGACGTCTTCCAGCTGGGCTGCTTCCTTCCAGCTAAGTTTCTAATTTCAACTTCAGAAGAGGAACTATGAATAGAGTATTTCTGTCAAGTAGGCCTGGGAATATGGAATCATTTGCTGCTCCTTGGAAGGCAGCAAAAGTAGTAGTAGAATAAATGCTTACTATTCACTTGGTTGACGTTGCCCTGAATCTCTGCTTGAGTCAGCAGCTCTTCATACACATCTCGCTCTCTTCCTGCCTCCTCCGAGGCAACCTAGGGGCAAACGGGCACCGTTTAGGAGCTCAGAGATATCCTCAAGCCAATATCCATATCCTCAACCGGAACTCTGTTGATGCCGATGGTCACTGCACTGGATCCCCAGAGACAGGAGTTGCTAAGGCTACACAGAGATCCAGCAGTACTTTCTTCTAATAAATAATAGCAGGTACTAAAGCATCACTAAAGGTAATTAAATTTGTGAACAACCTGCAAGAATTTATAAACTGCGAAAAGTTTTTCAAGGAACAAATGATTGAAATATGACATCAACCAGAGACCAAATTATTAGCCCAAATTTCAGTGGGCCGCTTCTGCCAGCCTGAGTGGGGCAGGCCGATCAACTGAGGGAAAACAGCTCCTCGGATATCTTGGACCCACAGAGGACTTTAAAGGGAATGACCAACACCTCCAACTGGACCTGGAAGCAGACTGGCAGCCAGCACAGCTCGCATCACCTGCCTCCCAAACGGTCCGCCCTGTTGCTCCTTCAAGGGTTGCCCCATGTACAGCATGTTGCAACAATCCAAACGGGAGATGACTGAGTGCAGGGCCTCACAATCCAGAAAAGGGCACTGCTGGCACACAACACAAAGCTGTGCAAAGGCTCTCCTAGCCACAACTGCCACCTGCTATCTGAGTAGCATCTAAGAGAACCCTCGAGTTGCACACCAGGCCTGTCGGGGGCAGTGCCACCCCAAGCAGCACTAAAGGTGACCAATCTCTGGATCCCGAATCTCCACACATCTGCTACGTCTTAGGGTTCAGCTGAAGCCCGGCTCTCCCCCACCCCGTCCCCTACCGCCTCCAGGCACTACGAAAGAGCAGTGAAGGCTCCCACGGCTACAGGAAGCCGTTACAATGTGGGCTCAGTCAGCAGGCCGAATCCACAAAAAGAGAGTTTTACCCTCATCCGAGCGTTTTCTGCCTTGTCCTGCTTGGCTTGATAGAGCGTGCTCTGATAGGTGAGGGCCAGGGCCTCGTCGAGATTCACCAGCATGGCGTTGGGGTTCTTCATTGCCGAAAAGGTTTCCGCAGGAATCTGATGGTCGACGGCTTCATTAATGGCGATCACGGCTGCGTGCACTGCAGGTGAGACGGGGCGAGAAAGGTTCGCTCTGTGGCCATGAAGGCTCAGCAGCAGCACAGAGCTCCACTCCCAAAGGCCGGACCCCCCCTGTGCAGAGGCCAGAAGGCAAGCCGGGGTTTCTCTGGGCCAAGTACTCCGCCCTGCTGTTACTGAGGAACACACAGCGTGTCTGCAGCTTGGTCTCTCTCTAATTCGGAAATGCCTCCAACGAGAACAACATTTTCTCTTACATGCCGCTTCATCCAGAGACAGCTCATTAGCTAGGATCCCGCCAATCTTGCCAAAGGCAGGCATCTGAATGCCATACTTCTCCAGTTCGCTCCTCATGTTGCTGATTTCTTCCTCTGAAACAGAAGGCAAAGGAGACGCCTGGGTCAGGCAGCCGGCAGGGGCAGGAAGGCAGAGGCTGGAGCGCCTCCTGCACGGCCTCTCCTCCCACTCTCGAGGCCTGGCCCACAGCCAGGGCATCCCCACAGAGGCCTGGTCCCTTGCAGCAGGAGGCCAAGGCAGAGTGGTGGCCTAGGGCTGGCTTTGGGCAGAGCAGCCGGAAGGAAGGAAGGAAGCGAAGGCTTCTCTCACCTGTGAAGTCCACTTTGCCATACAGATCCTGAATCTGCGGAGCTAATCCCAACTTGAATAGGTACAGACTGAAAAAAAAGAACAAAAAAGGAAAATCAAGCCTACTGGAAGCTCTGGCCCCCATTGCACAGCACATCTGATTCATCTGTTGTGCTGACTGACACACACACACACACACACACACACACAATTATCCTTGCAATATTTTTTTTTCTTCAAAACAAATGCTCATTTGCTCATTGGTCCAAATGACCAATGGTATCTGCTCCACTGGTCTGTTTGGTTGGCTCCGTTTGCACGGCCATTCTCAGTGGCTGCAACCAAGAGAGAGGAAGCCTGGAGACCCCAAACCTGGGCCAGTCGGCTGAGGGCGAGTTCTGGAGATGTCCAGGGGGCCTCCTGGATGCTGCCTTCTTTGGGCTTTCCCAGCATCAGACCTGATGCCCCCCGCCCCCTCCTACCCAGGCCCAATTATGGTTAGTTTTCACAGGGAGAGCTGTGCCATGTTAAGTTGGTGCTTCTTCCGTCTCTTGGGCCCCCTTGGGACTCTCACCTAGCAACTGAGTTGGGCCTGCTTAAAACAAGGGCTTCACCACTCTCTCCCCTCCGTTCCCACCCGACCGCAGGGCCAGCAGAGTCTTTCCCATTTGGGGAGCCTTTGGGGCACACCCTTCTATGTCTCCCAAGCAGGGTGGGATAGGAAGAGGGGGGCAACAGGATCTGGAGGTTAAGATCTGAACCCCTGGGACTAAGGCCCAGGAAGCCCGGATTCTAAGGATCCTCTAAGGGCAGGTCCGGAACAGGTAAACTACAGAAGGTAGAACACAAGAACTTCCAAAATCAGAGAGATTGTTAAGGAGGAGCCTTTCAAAACAATTTAAATCCCTTCCCGCCAGGCCTTTTTCAAGCCCAGCTATGAGCCCTTCCTCCAGCCTGCCAAGAATTCCCAAGGACAGGCCTTGACCTGGCTACACCTGCTGAGTAAACTGACTTCAGCTCTCTAATTGCTGTTGGCCTGGCATGTAGTTTTGTTTCTAAGAGAACCACCAAGACGGCACCCAGGCGGTTGCACATCGAAACGGGCAGGAGAGCTCAAAGGCACAGAATCCCAAAGCACGCGAAGAAGAGTGGCTCTCTGGGTGTTTGCCCACATCATTCCCCTCCTTTACGGTTTTTTGTTTTCATTAGATTTACACCTACCTCTCACCCAGGAAGAAAAGGAATTTTACACAGCGCCCCCCCCTCTCTCATTTCCCCCTCCAACAACTCTGCGAGGCAGGTGGGACTGGCGCAAAGGCAAGCGGGGGGCTTCAGCCGCCGAAGAGCAAGGAAAGCCGGTGTCTTCTGGCTCCAGCTCCCCACTGAGCCCCTCAATACACAAGGGAACAGTTCAGACACGGGACCTCCTTGCCTCCATGGGGTCCCGTGGGAGCCTCACTGATCAGGTGTATCCATCCACCACTTGTTTGCTGTGAATTACAAACCCGCTCCTGTCTCAGGGAAGCAGACAATGGCTTGCAATTAGGATGCACAAGCAAGAGGACGAGGAAGGCCAGGTGAAGGCACCCACGGAGGGCACCTTGATTCCTCTGATTGGAAACTGCAACGGTAAGTAGAAACACATTCTGGTATTTGACCCTCCCAGAAGACCAAGGCACTGAAGACCAAGGAGGACAACATTTTGAGATAAGGGAGATGGGTCCATTTGGGTCATAATTCACAACTGGTCTCCATTGTGGAATAAACGTTGCCAGCAAAAGGTAGCCGAACTCACACGAGGTTGCAGATTCTTTGGAAAGTTTGAATAAACACGACTATTCATGGATAAGGTCCTAATGTACTGAAATCCTCCACAAATTGCTCCGTGCATCTGCTGAAGGGAGCTGCCGCTCATGAAAGCTTGGAATAAAATCTGGTAGTCTTTTCAGTGACAGCAGTGAGACTGTGACAGGCATTCCCTGCGTCTGACATGGGATACGGATGGCAGGATCACTGGGATGGCCATTATAGGAGAACGAGGACCCCCGTTTTAGTGCCAGTCAGTTTTTGTAAACCAGCTGCCCAGTCCTGGGCCCAGATGGCCAAACTGTCAGGGAATTTGGTTGGTGCTGCAACTGGTGATGGCAGTAAGGCCAGGAGGGCTTTTGTGCAACTTTGTGTTACATGTGAATTGCCTCTCTTCCTAGGCTAGAAGGCTCTGCTCGCTGTCACCCGTGCATTAATCACTTCCTGAGGTGTGACAGTAGGTGGAATGATTTGGGAGACACAAGAAAGAGGTCAACCCTGGCCGAGGCCATCTTGGAGCTTCAGGGTTGCCACACAACAGCAGAAATAGCTGAAACAATAAAGCTGTCCTGTGGGAACCAAGGACATTCTCACAGGTGGCTGGCCAGAGGAGGAGGGAAGTAACCAAGCAACCAGCCAGCACCTGGACTGGACAGTGTGGCCAGTGACTTGGGGGGAAACTAATACTTTTAAATTGGTGAAAGCTGCGGAAACTTTCAGAGTCGGCTTTCACCAGTTGTGCCAATGTGATGTATCCACTAACTTGTCCTTTGAGGAATTTGCCTGCCTCGGAGTTCTGCTTTCTATGGGTGCATCCCTTGGAACGCTGACAAAAGGCCTGGAACCTCAGCTCAGTCAGCTGAGCCTGGGTGCCGATGCAGACGATTAGGTACCTTGACCACGAACAGTTGTGTTTATTCCAACTTTCCAAGGCATCTGAAACCTATGCAGGTGAATTCAGCTCCTTTCTGCTGAAGAAGGGAAGGGGTCATAGGTTAGGGTTTCTCTCTCTTACCTGCCCTGTGGAACATTTAGCCCCTGAGTGGAGACTGGCCCCCACCCTTCTGGCCTCCTCTAAGGCTGGGCTGGAGACCCAACAGGGGGGTATCGTGCTGGGAGAGGCGGTTAAGGTACAAGCCCACCTGCCCCATCACAGCATTCTGCTCCCTTCCTCCCCATCTTTTTAATTGCAATTCTATTTTTGACAGTAATTTCCATTATATTGTTTTAGAAATATTTATTGTATGATTCCAATACTTTTAATGCTGCAGGCCACCTAGAGTCACAAGATGAGCAGCAAATACATTTAATAATATTAAGAAAAAAGGGCACTGGAAGAAAATCTGAAGGACGGTGAAGATGCACTGAAGCTAGGGTACCAGGAAGGCCCACTGAGTATGGGAGAGACCTACAAGACCAAACAAACAGAAAAGAGACCCAGAAAGACAAAGCATTACATGGCCGGTACATGAAGAAGTAGGAGGGAAAATAGATAACAAAGAAGACCTGCCAATGGCCAACTGCAGGAAAGCTGAAGGGACAGAGGGGCTAATTCTGGCTGCACAGAACCAATGGATAGCAAGCCAGAGTTGAGAAGGCAGCTCTCCTTGGACCAGCTTCCATCTGCACCACCATCAAACACCCACCCCTGCCCACCCCGGGTCCTTAGGGAGGGCTCAGAAATACCAAATCCAGTCTAAATATCTGGCTGACTCAGCAACAAACAAGAACAACAATTCACAGGACCACCTCTCCGCAGCTGCTTCTGCCCATCCCATCAAATCCAGCAAGAGAGGAGATGGTGGGTCCCACTGGGGTTTTCGGTTGCTCTGCCTGCCCTTTCAACCCCATTCCCAGAGATTAAATTGGCTCTGAACCTACCAGCTTTACCGAAAGCTCTCAAGATGTGTTGGTTTGGCTATATAAGAGCCGTGGTGGTGCAGTGAGTAGGGTGCAGTATGTAGTACTTAGCTGCCAGCTGCCTGCAATTAGGCAGTTCAAATCTCACCAGGCTCAAGGTTGACTCAGCCTTCCAAGGTGGGTAAAATGAGGACCCAGATTTTTGGGGGAAAGAGGCTGACTCTGTAAACTTAGGGAGGGCTGAAAACCCTGATAAGTGGTAGATAAATCAAATGCTATATAAATCAAATGCTATTGCTATATTTTATATTTCTTAACCACCCATCAATAAAATTAACATCAAAACCAGAATTAGTAAAAAGTTTTACATTTATAAAAGCAACATTATAAAATTTCAAAAGGTGAAAAATTTCAAGATGGGGGGGGTAGCAGGGAAGGGGCTTCTCGTGGGGCCAGTCAGCCCCTGGCTGGGTGGGCTCCCCCCACCCACACACACACACACACACGCACACACGCACACACACACACACACACGGCCATAGAGCCAAGCTCTGACCCCTTGGCAGAAGGCCCAGAGACCGGGGGTTTTCCTTGCCTCTCAGGGCAAGCTCTCTTCCTAGACTCGCCAGTCGAAATTCTTTCACAGGCCGGGTCTCAGCCTACCTTCCCTGACTGACGACCTGATGGAATGGGGCTAAGGCAGGTCCTAGGCCGTGGAGGGCTTTATAGGGGATGACCAGCACCTTGAATTGGACCCTGAAGCAAACTGGCAGCCAGTATAGTTCATGGAGCCAGGGTTTTCCAGGCGCCCACCTTTCTTTTGGCACCCAGTAGGGCTCATGTGGCTGCATTCAGCACCAGGGAAGCTTCCAGATCCTTGGGTAGAGTGTGCCTGACCAGTGGGGGTGGAGCTATTGTTGAAAGCCCTGGCTCAATGATTATTGTGGTGAGATGGATGACCATATAGACAAAATGGAGTAATAAAAGAAATCTATCCGTGACACAACGAAGGGCAAACATGCAGGCATGCGGGTGGCATGGCTGGTGCATCTTGCAGCTGGTTAGTCTTGGAGTTTCCAGACTTTCTCTCTCTGGGACACGGAGCAGGGAACTGCCAGAAGGATGCTAGAGTCCATTCTTGTACAATCCGCCTCCTGTCAGATCTGAACACCATCAAGAGACAACTGGAAAGCCATCCTGTTCAGCTTGTGGCAAGAGGAAAAGGCACAAAAAGCGACCCTGAGCGGCCATATCCACGCCCAGCACTTGCTGCAAAAGAGCCCCCAGGAGGCTTCCAGAGCGGCTTCACGGCCTTTCGACCACAAGCATTCTCCTGAGCAGCCCTGGCTACTCCCAGGTGATCCTTCTGTATTTGGCTTAGGCCTTTCCAGTAAATAAATCCAGCCTGCAGCACTTATTGATTTATTTTTATTTATTTTATTTCCCCAGGGACTCAGGGTGGTGAACAGTAAAACACACATAATACAAAAGTTAAAATTAAATTAAATCAATCAGAAGTTCAATAAATAGACAAACACCCCTTAAAATCTCAACCCCCCACCTTCCCTCAGCCCAGGCCAGCCATTCAAAAAAGCCAAATTTTTAAATCTCGCCAGAAGGAGCAGAGATCAGGGGCCGTCCTAAGCTCAGGGGAAGTTGATTCCATAAGGTGGGGGCACCCACAGAGAAGGCTCTCCCCATGGACATTGCCAGCCGACACTGTCTGGCCGACGGCACCCGGAGGAGACTGACTCTGTGGGCTCGGACCGGGCGGTGGGGAGCCGATGATGCTGGCAGGAGGTGCTCCCGTAAGTACCCCGGGCCATTGCCATAAAGGGCTTTATAGATGGTGACCAGGATCTTGAAGTGCACCCGGAAAGCAACCGGTAACCAGTGCAGCTTGTGCAAAAGTGGCATAACATGGGAGTAACGTGATACCCCCATCACCACCAGCGCAGCTGCATTCTGCACCAGCTGCAATTTCCGGATGCACCCCAAGGGAAGCCCCATGTAGAGGACGTTGCAGTAGTCAAGACGGGAGGTGACCAGGGTATGAGTGACTGTAGATAAGGCACCACAGTCCAGGTAGGGGCGCAACTGGCACACAAGCTGAATTTGTGCAAATGCCACCCTGGTCACGGCTGCCAGATGGTCTTCTAAAGACAGCTGAGAATCCAGGACGACATCCACGTTGCGCGCTGGCTGGGAGGGTGGCAAAGTCTCTCCCCTCCCCCACCAGAGATGGAACATCCTGGGAAACACGTGAAGCCGATATCCACAGCCACTCCGTCTTGGCCGGGTTGAGCCGAAGCCTGTTCCTCCCCATCCAAACCTGCACCGCCTCCAGGCACCGGGACATCACGTCAAGGGCATCACTGGGCCGGCTTGGGGTGGAGATGAAAAGCTGGGTATCATCAGCATACTGATGATACCGCACCCGGAAACCGCGGATGATCTCACCCAGCGGCTTCATGTAAACGTTGAACAGGAGGGGAGAGAGGACCGACCCGAGGCACCCCACAAGTGAGGGGCCTAGGGGATGACCTCTGCCCCCCTGCCAACACAAACTGCGAACGGCCTGAGAGATAGGAGGAGAACCACCGTAATGCGATGCCTCCCACTCCCAACCCCCCTGAGCCGCCACAGCAAGATACCATGGTCGATGGTATCAAAAGCCGCAGAGAGGTCTAAAAGAACCAGGACAGAGGAACAACCCCTGTTCCTGGCCTGCCAGAGATCATCCACCAGCGCAACCAATGCCATTTCCGTGCTGTGACCGGGTCTGAAACCGGACTGGTACGGGTCCAGATAATCCAAGTCATCTAGGGCCAAGGAAAGCTGGCGCGCCACCACACTCTCAACAACCTTTGCCAAGAAGCAAAGGTTGGAGACAGGACAAAAGTTGTTCAAAACGGCCGGGTCCAGAGCGGGCTTCTTAAGGAGGGGTCTCACCACCGCCTCTTTCAAGGCAGTGGGAAAGACATCCCCACTCATAGAAGCATTAATTACCAGGGAAGTCCAACCACAGCAACATCTACTCTTCAATACAGTACAACTGGTTTTCAAAGTTACCGCTGTGGCTGTACCCGCATGGTCACATAATTGCAATCTGCGCTCTTGGCCACCGTTTGCACTTATGATGGGTTGCCGAGCACTGAGAGCCTCCTTAACAACAACTGCCACCCCGCCGCCCCTGCCCTGACCCTGAGGCTGGTGCAGTACCCAGAAACCTGGAGGGCAAATCTCCGAGAGGGGCAACCCCCCCTCCGGCCCCAACCAGGTT
>JANHFR010502114.1:0-11191 GCA_032468015.1 Mimophis mahfalensis | reverse complement strand
ATCCATTTCCAATGCATTCCTATGGGAAACCAATTTTCGACTTACAAATTTTTCGACTTACAAATGTGCATTTGGAATGGATTAAATTCGTAAGTAGAGGGACCACTGTATCATAGTCTTTTTTGTTGTAAATATGAGTATATGAAAAAGAAAAGACACAAGTAAAAGAAATTAAAGGCATGATATAAATGAAATGAAAAAGAAAATTAAACATATCCAGTTTATAATTATACCATTCATGGCAGCTCCTCAACCTTTTCTGTCCTTACCAACCATCCTTACTTTCATTGCTTGTGTTGTTTAAACTTATCACTTCTTTCTTTTTGAGTTTATCTATAACAGAATGCCATGACTTTATAAGTCTTCTATTTCTTCTGAACTCATTCTTTCTTCTTTCATGTATTTCTTCTGCAATTCAGTCTTCATATGCTCTCATTATATAGTCAGACCACCTCAATGCACTTTTAATTGGGCATTCAGTTTTGTATTCAGTGCACATTTATTTATCCTTGATGCTGTCTTTCCTTAGACCACACACAGGGTTTAAATATCCCACTCTCAGTACATGCAGCCTATATTTTTCCTGATATATTCACCTCTCGCTTTCACAATAAACTGGGTAGATGCACATCCTTGCACACAACCATTTTCTTTTGACAAATATTTGTTCAATGCAAGAAACCACATGGTAACACCATTGGCACAGGAAAGAAATATTCTTTTGCATGGGACATATTGTTCTTTGGCAGACATGGACAAGACAGAATGTTATCCAGCAACATGAGGAAGTATCCACACATTGCTATAGTAAAATAAAAATTGGTCAATCTTGGTTGTGTGTGCCAAAATATCTCTTACAGTATGTATTAAAATCATCTTAAGTATCCAGACTTGTTGAAAGAGTTAATATTATTGGAAGTGAAACTTATTACTTTGGCATAAATTTAATAAATAAATAAATGGGCTGTTTCAATGGTTTTTCAGAGATATCATAATCCAGTGACCCCATTAGTGAATCACTTAAGAGGAAACATTGTCAAGACGTATCTTGGAAGATCAGGATTAAGTGACTCAGCTAGTTCCTTTCTCTTTTTTCCTATGAAACAGACAGACAAGGACAGAATAAATAATAGACCTGTAACAAAGTCTAAAAAACAGGTAGAGACTTGAAATCTGAAGCTATGAGTCTGAATGTTCCCTTGAAATCCAATGAGAAATAATATCAAAGATAATGCTAAAAATTCAAGGTCTAACCTTATGCTCAGTCTTAACGTTCATGTAAATATTATTTATTTGTTAAATTTTATCCCACCTTTATTACTTTATAAGGAACTCGAGGCAGCGAGCATATATAATACTCCTTCCTCCTATTTTCCTCACAACAACAACCCTATGAGGTAGGTTGGTCTAAAAGAGAATGACTACCCCAAAGTCATCCAGCTGGCTTACTAATGTAATATAATGTAAGGAAAAGTCCTGGTGGCACATTGCCCACAGTCTGTAATTTGATCTTGACAAGGTTTGAGGTTGACACAACCTTGATGTAGGAGATGACCAGGCTGAGCCCAAGGAAGGGGTCAAACATGTCATCCATCATGAGTATTTGCATGTCCACAAAAGATCTAAGTCCAGGCCACCTTGAATTCCTTTGATTCTTATCTAGTACCAATTTGCTTTAACCAGTAGTAACTCAGATTCTATTAGAGAATCTTTATGCTCATTTGAACTGCCTGAATCTCCTGATTTCCATCCTTCCAAGTCAGTAGAATGAGGATCCAGATTGCTGGGGGGCAATATGCTGACACTGTAAACTGCTCAGAGGGTACTGTAAAACACTGTGGGAGAGTATATAAGTCCAAGTGCTATTGCTATTGCTAATGTAACATAATTATCATCTATGTTTAGAAGCATTCATTTAATGAAAACCAACACTGATGGAAGAAATCCCACCTTGAAAATATCTTTTTAACTAGGTGATTGAGTCTATTCATAAATTCAGATGAGCACATGGAGAGATTCATACATAGTAATGGATGTTGTTATTTTCTCCTGTTCATCTATTTATCTGGATGTCTGAATATGCTGAAGCATATTAATGAGTGCTTTAATGCACATACACCCCTCTTCACAATTCAGAACTCTACAGCATAAGATAAATCCTTGTTCAAGATCAGGATGAAGTGCATAAAGAGATTCCTCTCGTCTCTGTTTTTGACATTATTTTATTATTCTGTTATAATCCTTTGCACTTGATGCCTTTCCTAATAGTATCATTCTGAGTCATCTTTTAATGTATTTTAATTGTTTCTTGGTTTTTGTAAAAGAAAATTGTGCATTTGTCCTTACGAATAGTTTGGTTTAATCTGAAGTAATTAAGCATAACGCAAAGGATACAATAAAAACATACCTTGCAGAATTTATTGTCCTATCATTCTCTTCCTGTATTGTTTGAAAACTGATGACTCAAACAATGATTCTACCATGACATAAATCCAGAAATACAAGTGAAATCCTACATTTAGAGTTGCCTTCACAAAGGCCAGGATTATGGTGGTTGATGAAAAGCAAGAAACATGTTCTTTCAAATGCTAGGCTTATTAGTCAGATTGATCTGTGATTGCAATAATTAGTTCATTTGATTTGATGAGTTTGTAGGATTTATAAGATATATTATAATTGTCATGATAAGATCCCTCTTATAATCAAAATCCACCCCAAAAATATATGCGAATATGTACACATTTGTGTGCATATTTTCTAATTGCAGGATTGTGCATAAAGATTTGGTGTGGAAGTCTTTACCTTTTTCCAAATAAATGATTCTGGGCCTGTTAAAAAATCATGGCTATTGGACTTTCATTGAAGAAGTGAAAGAATATTAGATTAGTAGATCATATTAAGTAACCTAGGGTTAAAGCAACACATCAGTTTGGCAAGCTGGACTGAATAATTGTTCCTGTCAATGGGATCTCTCTAGCAATTTAATTCTGGCTGAGGTAATATCAACAATATTAGCTAATACTTGTTATTTGTTTTTAAATATTTTAATAATTTGTAAATCCACTCAGCTGGGAGTCAAGTGATATATAAATTTCATAGTGTGATAAATTTAATTACATACTGATTTTATGTGCAAGATTATTTTTATTTAGTTTTTTAATTGTTTTCACAGGAACAGAGCTTGAAAAACAAAGCTATATACGTAATTTTTACAAAATTGGGTTTCATAAAATTAATAAACAATAATAATTCCCAAACCAGACAGCCTCTCTTCTACCTTCACTTCAAAAAAAAATAAAGCTCTATCATTTGCTTCCTTTCCTCACTCCTTCTCTTGTGACTGTAATTTTACTTTGGATTGTATTTTTATTTTTATTGTTTTTAAAAATATTCATCTTTTATGGTTTTATTGCTTTTAATGTTGTAAGCTGTCCAGTTGTTACCAAGTGAGATGGATGGAAAACAAATTTAATAAAATAAATAAATAAAATTAATTAATTAGAAGAATTGAAACAAAAAATAACTGAGAGCAGCACAAAAACAATAGAATACAATTTATTTATTTATTTGATTTATACCCCGCCTTCTGCTGAAGGACTCAGGGCTGCTTACAGTCCCAAGTTTAAAAACAGAATATAAAATTTAAAACAAAATTAAACCATTTTTAGAATTGTCTGCGCTGATGTTTATTCCAATGAAATAGCTACCACAATTATTATTTAAAGATGCCAATACCGTAACATTAAGTATAAGCACCAACTCACTAAAAGAATCAAACCAACTAATATGCAGCACAGTTGCAGTTATAACTGAATACTTGGGATACAAAATCACTACCAGGCCTTGAGCCATTCAGAACTAGGCTGTGTAAGAGGCAGGCACAATGGTTGCATAAATGGAGCTGCACATGCGTGTTTGCCTGCTGCTTATGTGGAACCATCCTCTCCACCCCACCCCCCTTGCCGGGCCACATAGCCAGAAAGGTTGGAGAACACTGGTTTAGTTGAAGACAAGTTCAGTCCACCAGAAAGGAAACTGCCAAACAGCAATGAAACCAAAGATCATCTAATTGACAAGATGATTTTTGAAAATTGCAAGAGATGGAAGACCACCTAGAATGTAGCTTGGATTGATTACAAGAAGGCATATCTCTCTGTCACATAATTAAATAATCAAGTGCCTAGAAATAACAGAAGTCAATAGAAACATCTGGACCTTTGCATCGAGATCAATAGCACAGTGGAAGACACAGTTGCTGGTTAATGATGATAGACTGGGAAAGGTTAATTTCAAGACAGGAATCTTTCAAAGAGACTCATTCTTACTACTATTGTTTGTTATTGCAAATAATTGCATTTGCCACAATTCATTGCAGCTGCTCCCAAAATAGTACTGGGTGCCAAGATAGCACCATACACCTTTGTGTGGAGTTGCTGTGTTCCAAAGAGATCTACTAAAGAGAAAAGTGACTGGGCTGTAACTGGGGTAATTCAGCAAGTTGATCACATGAGTGTATCACTTAATGAATGTCATGACTTCTGACCATAATATCAGGTTCCATTATAGTTGTAATGGAATTAAGGTCCATATACAGGTCAAGGACCATAAAGAAGGCTGAGCACCAAAGAACTGAGGCCTTTGAACTATGGTGTTAGAGAAGAGTCCTGCAACCCTTGGACTGCAAGGCAATCAAACTGGTCAGTCCTAGATGAGATCAGCCCTGACTTCTCTTTAGAAGGCTAGATCCTAAAGATGAAATTCAAATACTTTGGCCACTTAATGACAAGGAAGAACTCACTGAAGGAGAGCCTAATGCTGGGAATGATTGAGGGCAAAAGAAGAATGGGATGACAGAGAAATAGGTGGCTGGATGGAGTAACTGAAGCAATCGGCTTGAACTTAAAGGGACTCTCGGGGATGGTAGAGGACAGAAAGGCTTGGAGGAACATTGTCCGTGGAATTGCAATGGGTCGCACCCGACTTTGTGACTAACAACAGCACTGGTCAAGGATTACCTGTATATACTGTTAATATTTTTGCATTCCCACATTAAAAACATTAATTTCTGCATGCTGTTAGATGCAGTTAAAATGCATCTGGAACTGGGCTACATCAATCAATCGCTACCAACCCTCTCTTCATGCAAGGTTCCTTATCTATTGTTAGTGGCATTGCGGGATCTAGCCTGCGGTGTTGAAAAAATTAAAATATACATAATTGTATTCATCTAAAAGCTGATTGACAACTACTCAGTGTACACAACACACACATACACTTTCAATAATACACAGAGACCGCATTTCTCACCATATGCAAACACACCAATTTTCTCAGGAAGCACAGGAAGCAGTTTAAAAGTTTCAGTAACTGATTTGACAGACAGTGCTGTCAAAACAAACAAAAAGGGATTAACACAGACATCAGATTAATGTAGTGAGTCATCACTGTACAAAATGTGCACTCTTAGAATGAGGTTACATGACTCCATTCTTAATTCTTCTCATTGTGTAGGTGTTTTAGATGGGAACCAGATGTGAGGTCTCATGGAAGCTGCAATACCCAGGGCAGGCCATAAGGAAAATGCTTTAAATGAAATGTGACTGCTGTATGTTTGTCTGTTGGACATACATGTTAAGATTGAAAGAAATCTACTGTTATCTACCCCAATAAACAGACTGCCTCAACATGTTGGGGTTTTTTTGGCCATACCTACAATGGCTCAACATTTGATCATGAATCCTGTTTTCAGAACATTCATAGGTATACAATATGTTCAAAATACATACTATACATGTGGTTCAAACAACCCCTTCCAAAACTCATAAAAGAATCATAAAGTGAACACATGGCTCCTCTAATAAAAATATATTGGAAATATTAATCTTAAGATTGCAACATAACATAGCAAAGAATGTATATAAGAGGGTGAATCTGTGCATCTGCACCTGCAGGTTTGCCAAGAATTTATTCAGATTAATTTGCAAATGAGTAAGATTCTTTACATGATCACCAGCACAGAATAACAATAGGAAAAAAGCAAAATCTGCATTGTAGAGGCAGCTCCACCTAACTGTACATCTCTTGGTGTTACTCCTAAATTTATACTGTAACAGCAAAGCAGAGTTTAACTGGTAGAAACTGATGATAATGATTCACTCTAATAATCGTATGACTATTTGGTAGATCAGCATGAGAGTGAAGAACGTTTGTAAATATATGACAGTAAGAGTTTCATGGTCTTTCAAAGAATATAGGATGCAGCAACAATTGAAATTTGAAAATATTTGTAAATATTGGAATATTATCCATAGACATGTACATACTTAGTCTATTTAGTCTAAATATATGCTCAGGAAGAGGCTGAAACCTACTAAAGTTTACAATCCTGCCACAACTGTGACCCATCTTGAAAACAGATCTGCATTGAAAACAGGTCAAAAAGGGAATAACTAATGTAAAACAACTGTTTGTGTTGTACTGAAACCAAAATTATGGAGAGGAAAATACTGCTTTCTTCAGAATGCTGGCTCTGTGACATATTTTTTTTTCCTGTGCTTTCAAGTTAGTTTTTGACTCCAAGCAATTGCCTAGACAATTCCTTGCAGTTTTTAGCAAAGTTTTTCAAAAGTGCTGTGCCATTGTCCCTTTCCTAGGACTGTAAGAAAGTGGTCATGCAGCTAGCTTTGTGCCTAAGATGGAACAAGAATTTATGGTATCCCATTCCCAATGTCTAGGCTGGTGCCTTTAATGAACTGATACATATTGCAGTGAGTTAAACCATTCCATTGGAAGTAGCTTCTAAAATAATTGGGGTGAGTTCACTGGTGCAAACTATATAAATCCCAAACTCTGAGTTGCTGATAATGTGGAAGGCAGTATTCATCTTCCTGCAAATGCAAATACCATTCTTTTTGGATCTCTTGATAAAAAGATGACACCTGAAGTAAGCATGCACAATCCCATTCTTTGCAAAGCAATTTCCCATTGGTTCAGATTAATTTCTTACCAGGAATTAACTTGTAATATAATCACAGGACTTGTAAATCAGCAGAAATGGAATAACAACAAGAACAACTATGGAACAGGACAAAACTAACAGTAGCCATCTGGAT
This sequence comes from Mimophis mahfalensis, assembly GCA_032468015.1. NCBI lineage: Eukaryota > Metazoa > Chordata > Lepidosauria > Squamata > Mimophis > Mimophis mahfalensis. The sequence continues at coordinate 4,079 of JANHFR010502114.1, read as the reverse complement.
GGGTACAATTTATCAGCCATCTGTCAGGGTTTCTTTAATATGGATTCTTACTCAGAAAGAATGTTGAATTGTTGACCTAAGCTGCCTTTCCAACACTATGGTTCTATACAAAATATATATTTCATTCTTTCTTCTTTTTTCCCATCTTAAAAGGATTTCTGTACTCCCATATGTTGCAACAAAAAAATCATACTGCTGTAGTTTCCTCTTAATTTAAGTCTAAAACAAAGAATGAGAATTCTTGTTAATAATACTGTGATGACTGAACACATTTGTAATGAAGTGGTAACTGATTATTAAAGTGCCCGAAAAATAATAATCTGTTTACATACAAATGAATTGGAGAACATTTCATTTATAACTACTTTTAGTAGATTATATTAGTAAATATTTACAAAACTTTACAAGTAATATACCAGTTTATGCATGAAAGGATAGAGACTTTTCAAATCAAAGGCAGCTAAGAAGAAAACAATAAAAACTGTGATGGTGCTTAATTTACAAAAAGATTACAGTCCTGGTTTTGCTGAGGCTGTTTTAATGATATTTTATATCTGCAGCTTCACATGCTCCAAAGTCACCTTTCTGACTTTGAAACACTGCACAAACCTGCTCCTAATCAATCTAGATTATCTTTGTCTTCTTTGCTTTGTCTTCTTTTCAGGAAAGTGAATTCAGAGACACTGATTTTTTCAATGTCTTTTCTTAGGTACTCAGATTATGCTTATTTGGATATTTTGGGGAAATTCCCCAAATCTGTTTGCTGTAAATACTATTTGTCTTCCCAACATGTGCCAGTAGGGAGTCTCTATTGAGTTTCAACGTTCAAGTAGCAGAAGGAAGGGCAGGCAAGAATTCTATGCAGGAAGAAAACCCAAAAGCACAGGTTTAGAATAGGCAATACTTGGATCAACAGAAGTATCTGTGAGAGGGATCTTGGTCCTAGTGAACCATTACTTAAGTGTGAACTGCAACTGCTAAAAAAGCCAATGCAATCCTAGGCTGCATCAACAGACGGATAGCATCAAGATCATAGCGAGTAATAGTACTGCTCTATAGTGCATTAGTGAGGCTGCATTTGGAATATTGCATCTAGTTTGTAAAGTATTATTAACATGGTGTTGCAATTCTCCCCCACCCCAACATCCACCTGGGAAAGGATGCATAGAAGCTCACCCACACAGTTCCTGATAATTTCTGTCTCCTGCATAATTATCTCCTTTCCTGCCTTCCTGAGGATACCATGTGATATTTTATTTTATTTATTTATTTTTATCAAACTTTTATACCGCGCTTCTCCTGAGGGACTCAGGGTGGTGAACAGTATAACACATATAGTACAAAATTTAAAATAAAATTAAATCGGTTATACTGACCACCCACTCATTTAAACCCTATAAAAGGGATTCCCTTTAACCATACAACTTATTAGAGTTAGATTTAAGTTAGAATTGGTATAATAGTGATGTGTGGTGTTATCACTGATTGGTATGAATGAACGTGTTGGATGACATCATTGGGCAACTCAACATAGTTCTGGTCACCACTAAGCCACTATGCTGCTCACTGAATATTTATTATTGATTATATATTTTGATGCTATTTGTTATTTATTTATTTATTTTTATATTTATTTATTTATTTATTTAGATTTTATATTCCGTCCTTCTCCCAAGGGACTCAGGGCGGCTTACAGAAGATAAAAACAATACACAGAAATTTAAAATTTTTAGCAAATAAATTTAAATAGTTTAAAATTTAAAATACCCCACTAATAAAATCAAATTAAAATAATTAAAATAATCAGTCCAGCCCAGCTTGTTGGAACAGCCAAGTTTTCAAGTTGCAGCAGAAAGATCACAGGTCAGGGGCCGTACGAAGCCCTAGGGGAAACTCATTTCAGAGGATTAATAACAATATTATTGATATTGTTGTTATATCTCATGCTTGTACTGAAGCAGCATAAAAGCACCAATAGTCAACCACCTATTATGAAACATAGAACTGTTACTTGTTTTTTTTTAAGATATTCAATCCCTCCCTTTTTTTAGTTTTCAGGGATGTCACTGTATATAGATCTGATTTTCCCTTTGCTTTTGCTCGTGTCATTTAATCTCTTTTCTGATTCTCCATCTCGGAATTTGCTTTTTAAATGTATATATTGTATCTCTGGAAACCAGGTTTTAGCAGAATTTAATTCTATTTTAGTCTTTTAAATTATTTTTGTTAGTAGTAAAGTGGGATAAAATATTTTAAGTAGAACATTTTTGCTTTCTTATTTTATTTGTGCCATGGATAGAAAACAGGCTTTTTAAAAGGTAAAATATTGAATTTATTGTAACACCATGTAGCAAAACAAAAAATCAAGCCTCCTTTAAATTACCAGGTGCATGTCCTTCCCAAACTCTAAAGTGCTGTTCTAACTTTTGAACTAGCTAGTCTTACAGTAATCTCAGATAATTAGCCCTCATCAGAATCTGAATTGTTGTCCTTCAGTCTTTCAATCAGTCATCTCTGTGCTCTAAATATAGCAATAGGGGAAGACAGGTAAAAAACATCTCAGTGGATTTGTCATTCCCAAAGGTAGACATAAAAATAATAAATATTCAGAAAAAATAATGATACTGTTATTGTGAGTTTTAGTGTATAGGTTTAGTAGATAAAAATGTTGTGAAAAGAAAAAGGGCAATTGCCACCAATATAAATGACCTTTTTAATGTTAAAGATATTTCCATTTAAAAGCGCAAATAGAAAGCAATTTCTTTCAGACCAAAGAGGTTATCTAACTACAGATAGTCCTTGACTTACAGCAGTTCATTTAGGGACCACTCAGTTACAACAGCACTTTAAAAAGTGACTTATAACTGATTCATATTTATGACAGCTGCAATGTCCCAGAGTCATGTGATCACCTTTGCAACCTTCTGACAAGCAAAGTCAATGAGGAAGTCAGATTTCAAGCAAGACAGACCATATTTAATCAATGGACTTTAATCAAATTATACCTCTTTCTGTCTTGGGCAGGGGGTTAGATTAGGAGACATCCAAGATCTCTTCTAGCTCTATCTTTCTATGATGGTAAGTAGGAAAATAGAAGGCAATATCATCCATTTATTTTCTCCAGAAATAGTTGCTGGGCTATTTTGACAACAGGTTGATTTGGTAACATGTACAAACACTAAATCAATGTTTGCTTGATCACAGACATGGTGAAAAATACCTTTTTGTCAGATACTTAAAATCTTGCCAAGATTTTTGTAACTTAATCTTCCAAAATAGGGATCCTGAGATCTCTTACAACATGACAAGGGATAGTCGATAGCATGACTGGAAATTGGAATTCAAAGGTAGTATATACATTATATCACAGGAGTGAGTACACCCCCTCACATTTTGTAAATATTTAAATTTTATTTATTAAACTTATATACCGCCCTTCTCCTGAAGAACTCAGGGCGATGTACAGGGCAATTAAAATAAAGCAAAATACAAAAGTTAAAAATATATTAAATTAACGGGCCCTGACAAACAAACACAGAAATAAAACAATAAGCCACTCAGTCCAGGCCAGCCAAATATATATTTGCATGTGACAACATTGAAAAAAATGACACTTCGCTACCTGTACACCGCCCCGAGTCCCTATGGGAGAAGGGCGGTATATAAATTTAATAAAATAAATAAAATAAATAAATAAATGTAAAGTAGTGAGTATATAGCTTCTATAATAGTGTATGTGCTGTCCCCTAAAATAACGCAACACACAGCCATTAATGTCCAAACTGCTGGCAACAAAAATGAGTACACCCCTAAGTGATAATGTCCAAATGGGGTTCAAGTAGCCATTTTCCCTCCCTGGTGTCATGTGACTTATTAGTGTTACAAGGTCTCAGGTGTGAAGGGGGAGCAGGTGTGTTAAATTTGGTGTTATCAATCTCACTCATATTGTTCAACATGGCACCTAATAGCAATGAACTCTCTGAGGATCTGAAAAATGGTTGCTCTACATAAAGATGGCCTAGGCCAGGGGTAGGCAAACTTGGCTCTTTTATGACTTGTGGACTTCAACTCCCAGCATT
>JANHFR010497949.1:0-11207 GCA_032468015.1 Mimophis mahfalensis | reverse complement strand
ATTTATTTATTTATTTATATTTATATACCGCCCTTTTCTGAAAGGACTCAGGGCGGTTTACAGGGCTTTAAAAACATACAGTAGAAAAATTAAAAGAATTAGATCAAGTTAGCCCTACGAACATTTTAAGAGAGGAATGCGGCCGCGCGGGTACTGATGGGAGTATCTCAATACTCCCATGTAACACCCCTCCTGCGCGAGCTGCATTGGTTGCTGGTTGTCTTCCGCGTGCGCTTCAAGGTGCTGGTTATGGCCTATAAAGCCCTATATGGCGTAGGCCCAGGGTACTTGCAGGAACACCTTCTGCCTGTTATATCCTCCCATCGCCCTGTTCATGCTCACAGTGTGGGTCTCCTCAGGGTCCTGTCAGCCAGACAGTGCCGGCTGGCGACCCCCAGGGGGAGGGCCTTCTCTGTGGGCGCACTGACCCTTTGGAATGAGCTACCCCTTGAGTTCCAGACAGCCCCTGACCTCTGGTCCTTCCGTCATGACCTGAAGACCTGGCTGTTTCAGCAGGCCGGCCTGGGCTGATTTTCGGAGTTTTTATACTTTTAATTGGCTTTTAAACTTACTGTCTAATTGAATTTATTGTTTATTGGGGTCTGTTCTGGTTTAATTCTTTTTTTAAATTTTGTATTCGTTGTTTTTTATTTGTTGTGAGCCGCCCTGAGTCCCTTGGGACTAGGGCGGCATATAAGTCCCAATAAACTTGAAAGTTGAAAGCGATTCTAAATTGTTAAATGAATTTTCTCCCGTTTTATGACCTTTCTAGCCACCGTTGTTAAGTGAATTATTGCAGTGGATAAGTTAGTCACACGGTTGTTAAGTGAACCCAGCTTCCCCTTGGCCTTTCCTAATCAGAAGGTCGCAAAACGGGATCACGTGACCTCGGGACACAGCGACAGTCATAAATACGAGTCAGTTGCCAAGCATCTGAATTTGTGCTCATGGGAACACTGCAGCGGTCGTAACTTTGAAAAACTAAACAAAATGTTTTAAGTCAAGAACTGCCTGTAATTCAGAAGATTGTCCTTCATTTACAGTTATTAGTTGTATACTTTTCTCTGTATTATCCATCGAGCTCTACAAAGTCACACCCTCCCTTTTAAAAGTCTTGTCTTTTGGGGGACTTTTCCAAACATAATTGCATAGCTGACATGAAATACTTTCTGATGGTATTTCCAGCGAATTGCACCTTTGATGGATGCATTCCCATTTTTTTTTACATTTGCTGGCATTCAGCCGTCCTCTTCTTGGATGTGATCCAATCCTCCCCCACCCCCGCCTGCCCGGAAGTGTAGGGAAACGCCAATCATTTGTATTTCAGCCGAACCTTGCTGGCCCTTTGATATCTTTTGATTTTCTTCCCGCAGGATATTCGCCCTTCCGTTTTGACAGGCAATTTCACCACGTTGCTTCATTGCCAAAATACCGCTGACAAAGAAATTCATTATTAAAGGGGAAAAGAAAAACCCTTGCATGGTATAATAAGCAGCATCTAAGATAACCTCTACTACGGTTATAATTTCCTTTGGCCAGCCAGGGCTGAATCTTCACTCTGGTCAGAAATCAAACACTTTCCTTTTTTCCCCAGTTGCTCACATCATTTATCTCAATTTTATTTGAGGATGTTTATTGCTGAGCATAAATTACTGTCTTTCTTCTGTATATATATAAAAATGTGTGTGTGTGTGTGTGTGTGTGTGTGTGTGTGTGTGTGTTCCAGCATAACTCTGGAATGCCTCGAGCAATTCCAACCAAATTTGCTACACAGATGACTTACCCTCTGGGAACAAACACTGTGGGTGAGAAACATCTCAAGGAGTTGATGTCCACTCATCTTAAAATTGCCAACCTTGAGAAGCATCTCAAGGAGTTGATGTCCACTCATCTTAAAATTGCCAACCTTGAGAAGCATCTCAAGGAGTGGTCCACATATCTTAAATTTGCCATGTTTCAGAAACATCATAAACAGTTGACGTACATCCAGTCTTCTAGTTGCCAGCATTGAGAAGCACCTTAAGGAGTTGACGTCCACACAACTTAAAGTTGCCATGGTTGCATAACCCTGGTCTATGGGGTTCAAATTTTCTACTCTGTATTGACCTCATGGACCTTTGTACTTTAGAAGTGTTAGCTTTATGAAATATGGAGGTTCTGATGCTGAGGGGCAGTAGAATCTATCTGCTATGAAAAAAAAGGTCAACCTTCCCTTAAGCTCTTAACACAAAGAAATCTGCCTGTTTGATTATGCCATGCCTCTCTGTGTGGGATTTGACATGATTCCCACACCCGACTTCCATATTGCAAAGAGCCAGATATTCTGCCTATCTATTGAAAAATCATCATTTTATCCTCCACCTGATCCCAGCTGCAAGAATCGTTTTCGCACAGGAGTGGAAAAATACTACACTACCCTCGGAAGACAAATTGATCTGGAAGATAACAGAATGCGCAGAGGCGGATCAACTAACAAGGATAATTAGAAATCAAAAGGACTTGGATTATTATAATAGTTGGAATCTATGGTACAATTGGTTAAAAGGAAAGAGTAGATAAATAATTGAGTTGATGATAGGAATTGTGAAAGTAGGCTTTAATGTGTATTTGGTAGGTACTCGCTGCAATGCATATGTGTATAAATGTATAAACTTTGTTTCTTTTTAAAAAAACTGTAAATAAACTTTTCTTTAAAAAAAATTTTAAAAAAAGAAAAGAAAAATCACCCAGATTCAAACCACTCATTAAATTAGAATAAAGCCTGTCTTTTTCACGCTTCCTAAAGATTTGCACCTGGTTTTCACCGGGGAGGGGGCTTCTTTCCCTCCCTCCTCTCCTTTTTATTAACAGTCCACTGAATTGTCAGATGTTGATTTACGAAGGTGTCAGTATGACTCACCATTTAAAAATAAAGGAACATGTCAAACAGGGAGCGATGGGGACGAAGCCAAGAAGACGGCAATCCAAATGACTCGTATCCATCAACAGTTGGTTGGCTTCGTGTAGGAGAAGAAAAGTCAGGGACTGGGGGCGGCGTCAAGAGAGGACTTAGCATAAAATCATTGCATGGCCGCAAATGCTCCAAGCCCAGCCTATCTTGAATTCTGTTGACTCTTATCAAGCACCAATTTAGTGCTGGTCATTAGTTGACCAGATTCTTGTGTGTATAGATATGAGCAATAAATCTACAGAGCAGACTTCAGAGTTTGTTTTCTCCAGTGGGAATTGGTCAGAGTGGAGGGCATGCTGCAGTGAGCAGGCCTTGAGTTCTTGGTTGGATGTTGGCCAGTTTCATGTTCTCTCATTGATTGATTTTTCCCCCCCTTTTCCCCTCCTGCAGCTCCTGAAGTCCTTGCCCAGAAACCCTACAGCAAAGCGGTAGACTGCTGGTCCATTGGAGTGATTGCCTATATTCTGTAAGTAGTATCAGAAATCTACTCTGGGATGAACTTCTGTCGGCAGCATCTGGGTTGGAACAGGTCATGAGTGAGACAGAATTGAGTAGACATGTAGTTCAGCACCCACCAGGCTATGGAAATACAAAATGGAAGATCCAATCATGAGTGTCCAACTCTTGACAATTCTATGAGCCGGGCCCCTCCACATCTTCCGATCTTTCACTACTTCAGAAACAAAAGTGCTTTTCCAAGAAGCAACTGGACTTTGTCATGCTCATTTTGAAGACCTTTTGCTTCTCATCCAAGAAGCTTCTTCAGTTCTGACCGAATAGTGGAGGATGAAACTGAAGAAGCTTCTTGGGTGAGAAGCAAAATGTCTTCAAAGAAAAACCAAGGAAGCTTTGGAAAACAGGTCTTCTTGTTGGAGGCCCCCTCAACTATTGGAAGACCGTCATCAAATTTTGGATCACTACATACATTTCCTTTGCTTTGCTTCCCTGGGAGCTTGAAGATGGAGAGTGTTCTTTTTTAAACAGAAAACTTTTTTAAACAGAAAACTGTTCTTTAGCTGACGTTTGCATTGCTGGATGCTGAACCTGTTGTTGTTTTTTTAAAAAGAAAAACCCCTAAGGATTTCTTCAGTGATTCTCTTCCCCCTGAAAAATTAAACCCATTTTTAAATTTTTTTGTATTCCAGGCTCTGCGGCTACCCTCCATTCTATGATGAAAATGACTCCAAACTGTTTGAGCAGATTCTGAAAGCAGAATATGAATTCGATTCTCCCTATTGGGATGATATCTCTGAATCGGGTAAGAAACAAGTCAGGATCATTCGGTGATACCAACAATGTTATCTTGTATTTCCTTTCCCTTTTTGTAATATTAGCCGATAACCTGGCTTCGCCTGGGTATTTATGACAATGCTGCAGCCTTCAATTCCCTGTGTTCTCTGCCCAATTTTCATGCCTTGCCTCTATTGGCTGAAGAGCCTCCAATTTGCATGCCTTGTCTAGTAACCTCTGCACATGCGCAGTAGAGCTTGGCAGTGAAATGTCGGTGGGGGTGTCCCCTTCAGCACCCTTTTCTGGGGGAAAAACCCCCCAAAGGTGTTTGTGACCCCCCCTCCCAGTGCTGTTCTCATAACGCCAGGTGTGTATGTGCCAAGTATGGGCAAGATTGGCAGCACTGCCATAAATACCTGGGCAAAGCCGGGTTATCAGCTAGTTAATTATCCCTGACCTACGTGCCTTCCGTCGTGCACTCAAAACCCATCTATTCCATCAAGCCAGACTGGCTTAAAAATTGGTTTTAACTGGGGTGTTTTGTCTTTTTAATAATTATGGGCCAGATTTATTTAATATTATTTTCATTGTTTTTAACTTTTGTATTTATGTTTTTAATGTGGCTGTACACCACCCTGAGTCCTTCGGGAGAAGGGCGGTATAAACATTTAATTAATAAATAAATAATACATAAATAGTTAAAACATATAAAGAACAGTTGCAGCATTTGGGTTTGGCCAGTCTAGAGAAAAGAAGGACCAGGGGGGACATGATAGCAGCATTGCAATATTTGGGGGGCTGCCACGAAGAAGAGAGGGGTCAATCTGTTTTCCGAAGCCCCTGAAGGCAGGACAAGAAGCAGTGGGTGGAAACTAATCAAGAAGCAACCTAGAACTAAGGAGGAATTTCCTGACAGTGAGAACAATTAATGTGCAATGACTTACGTTCAGAAGTTGTGGGTGCTCCATCGCTGAAGGGTTTTAAGAAAAGACTGGACAGCCATTTGTCTGAAGTGGTGTAGGGTCTCCTGCCTGAGCAGGGAGCTGGACTAGAAGACCTCCCAGGTCCCTTCTAACTCTGTTATTCTGTTACATTGTTATGTGAATCAATTCTCAGTCTCCGGTTAATAAACCCAGATATATCTTCATGTCTGAGAAACCTGTGAATAGCAACTGTGCAAGTAAAATAAGGGTGTAGGAATCGTGGCAGCAACCTGGGAGTTGAGCCGAGCTGAGCTTCATTGCATAATCAATGCATTGGATCAATAATTGACATAATTCCCTTCTAGGCAGGCTTGGGCTCCCACGCGATGCCTTTATAAATACCGCCGTGCCGTTGTGTTCCTTCAGCTACCAAAACCCCTATTTCTTTCTGCATTTTCTCCTTTCTCCCAGCGAAAGATTTTATTCGGAACCTCATGGAGAAAGATCCCAATAAGAGATATACCTGCGAACAGGCTGCCCGTCACCCATGGTAAGCAAGGGGTTTCCCATCCATTGTCATGCTCATCAATTCCAGCCCCATTCGTCTCTTGGGGAATGTTGTGGCTCTGTCTCCTCCTGCTCACCTGCCAAGTGACTCTGACTCAGATGAAGACCTGGAGCCTGTAGCTGACAGTGCGCCAGAGGTGGTTCCCTGTGGACCAGCAAGAGCCGGCTGCTGACAGTGTGCCAGCAGAGGCCAGTCACCCTTCTGACAGCAACGGGGAGGAGACCTTGCTGGACACCAGAGAAAGACGTAGGCTTAGGAGCAACAATGCTGAAAGCAGAGAGGCCGGGCTGCAGCTGACCACTAATTGGACCATACCCTAAAGGGTGTGGCTCCCTGCTTCTTGGCCAGTTCTTGAACTCATGTTTGGTACTCTGTTTTTATCTGCAGTTAGTTTTTGTTGGCTTCCTTCCCAGACCTCATTAATCAAATACTTTGAGTTGCTTCTGAACTGTTGTGAGAGCTTTGTTTTAAAAATACTGTCAGCTTTAGCTTGAGAACTCTAGGACGTTGGGAGGCTTGTTTGCACTGCTCTGAACTGGGGCAAAACCAAGGAGAACAGAACAGGGAAAGATCGCAGCGCAAACAGAAAAAAAGATGAAAGAGAAAGTGCTGAAAATTTAATTATAATATCATACAGCCTGTCGACAAAACAAGCCTTGGATTTAAAGCCCCAGGCATCCCGGTGTGATGATGGAAGTCACACATACTGTAGATCTGAGGTTCAGTCTGGGTAAAAGGAGAAGAGAGGGGAGATTTTTTTTAAAAAAAATATTATGTACAAAAAAGAAAACAAGACAAAAAGAAAACAAAAAAGAAAGAAAAAAGAAAATACAGTAAAATCCCATTATCAAATTAAAGATGACAGTTTCTGAGCATTCACCCATTACAATTGGTTATATTCCCCACGTATTTAATTTTTAAATATACCTTTTATATGTATAATATAGCTTTTTATAAACACATATGCCCCTATATAGGTGTCCATCACCTATATATTTTGATTTTCTTAATTTATTCCCTGTCTCCATTTTCCATATTTGTTTTCAAGCCAAACATAAAAGCTTTTCCATGCTTTATAATATTTCGAGTCCTTTTTTCCTTTTAATTTTAGGGACACCCTGTCTATTTCCGCACATTGTAAAATTTCATTAATTCTTTGAGTTTCTATTGGCATTCCCTGTTTTTTGCACACTTGGGCATGCATTATCCTAGTTGCAGTGAGAGGGGAGATTTTTAATGGAAAATTGAAGGACCGAAAAATTGAATGCTCTTTTGCTCACCGTAAAGGAAAATTTGCGCCATGCTCCCAGGGAAATGACAGTCTGCCACCCGCACCGTGACGCCCAATTCCTTTTGAGTTCTCCTTTCTCTCTCTCATCATTTTGATGGAAAAAGGTACAGACATTCTTTCCCCACTGAATGAACATTATTGTACAAGCTGTCCTTGACTTACAGCAGTTCACGCAGTGAGCAAAGTTACAACGGCACTGAAAAAAGTGACATGGCCTTTTTTTTCCACACTTATGACCGTGGCGGCTTCCCGAGGGTCAGGTGATTTACATTCGAATGCTTGACAACTGGTTCATATTTATGACGGTTGCAGCATCCCAGGGTCACGTGATCCCCTTTTGGGACTTACCGTCAAGCAGAGTCGCACTTAACAGCTGTGTTAGTAACATAACAACCTCAGCGATTCACATAACAAACGTGGACAAGAGATATCGTAAAATGGGACAAGACTTGCTTAACGGATTCCTGAACTAACGTGACTGGAGGAGGAATTCTGGGAGTTGAAGTCCACAGTTCTTAAAGCTATCAAGTTTCCATTCCCCCAAGCAGTGAGGGTTCATTGATTTAAGTTACACCACCGAACATTTAACAAGTGCCTTTGAATATCTTAAATCTTTGCCGCGGCGGATGAAATCTTGAGTCTAGCTTACCTTGTTCGGTCTGTGCTTTACTGGTTGGATTCCATGTCTCCTTTCTCACTGGCTGTACATCACCTTTACTACTTTTGATAAAAATCTAAACCCCCTACTCTGGTCTTGAGGATGTCCCACCAACCCAAACAGGGAAGCAGAAGAATGAAGAATAAGTCAACTGGTCAAGCACAGAAGATACTTCGAAGGGAGGAGAAGGCCAACTCTGCATTTCTGATGCTTGAGGGCCATGGAGATCTTCCCTCTCATTTACCAAACAAGACAGAAAAGTTTGACCTGACAGATTTTGGCAGGAAGCTGCTCAAGAGAGTTTGCGTCCTTTTGTTTATGGAAGCAAAGGAAACTTTCTGATGTTCATCAAGAGGCTGACTGAAGATGTGCCAGGGCTTTCCACTGACCCATCCGCAACAAAAGCTGAGCTTAGAGATCTCTTCTTGGCCAGATGTTTTCCTTGGCAAGATCTAAGCCACACTGGATCACCTAGAAAGCGAAGTAGAATCAGCTCTGCGGGATATTCAAATGGGTGATTAGCCACCAGGAAGCCATGGAGTTATAAGCTGGTTTGGGAAGCTGAAACCACAGTTCTGTAGGAGAAGAGAGGACAGCGCTGGGAGGGACTTAAATAGACTCATCAGCCAAGAGTCGTTACATGGCCACAAATGGTCATGTTGGTCCAACCGCTGTTGAATTCATTTGACCCTTACCTGGCACCAGTTTAGCATTGAACTTTAGTTGACTGGATTCTTGTCTTGAGCAATAAATGTTCTGAACTGCAATTGAACATATCCTGATTCTTTGTCCCTGAAGAAACCAGCTTTGCTCTTGTCTATGGAGATTCTCAGTCCTCCAGGCCCTGGTTGTTCCAAAGGTGCTTTTTTTCAAGAGGCAACTGGATTTTGTTGGTTTTTCTTCGAAGACGTTTCAGTTCTCATCTGAGGAGCTTCTTCAGCTCTCAGAGGAGAAGCAAAATGTCTTCAAAGAAAAGCATGAAAGTCCAGTTGCCTCTTGAAAAAAAGCACCTTTGGGACAACTTTGCTCTTGAAAAATACATGGGTGAGTTTTACGGAGTCTCCAGAAGTTGATTCAGGTCACCGAAAACTTTTGGTCTCCTTTTCTTCTCGTTGCTTCCATCTTTCCTTGGTGGCTTACCTCCAAGAGATGAAAGGACTGCTACTGATGGTCAGACTGGCAGGTGAACTAAAGATGTTTTTGTAGAGGAGATATTCTGAAGTAAGGGTACCACTGTGGTGGAAGCTCTCTGGAGTGACCCCTTCAAACGCCTCTCATCTCAAAAGTCCTCAGAGAATTGCTTCAACAAGGCAACTTGAGAAGAGACATTAAAGAAATCTATATCTATAAAACAGAAGTGTGAGTGTGGGGGTTCATGGGTAGGTCCCGAATAGACTCTTCCACCCCTGCACCAATGAGGCCCAAACTTGCCAGGCACATACCTCACACTCCGGAGACAAACACTGAGGGGGTCATGAATGCCTTTGGGGGTTCTTTGCCCCCTAAAAAAATCTGCCAAAGTGTCGACCCCCAGCTGCACTGTAGTACACATGTGTAGAGGGCTCTGCGGTCGCCAAGGCAACAATGGCCAATACAGGCAAGGCATGCAAATCAGAGACTCTCCAGCCAATAGAGGCAAGCCATGCAAATTGGGCAAAAAATGCTGGGATATGTAGGTTGCGGCATTCCCTGCTTGCAGCATATCACAGGAGGCGATAAATACCCAGGAGAAGCCGGGTTATCAGCTAGTGGTCTATATCAATTCATGATCTTAATAGGTGGAAAACTCTTGAGCAGATATAGCCCTTGTGCAGAATCAGGATTTCTCTTCGAGGGTCACCTTCCAGATCAACCAGGACCTCGTCTGATACCCAGAAGAACTTCCAACTGGGCGAATGCAAAGAATGCAGTTTGGAGAGTCAAGTGATAAGCTATCACTAAATAGCTGATGGTCCTTCTGGTCCTTCACTAAATGGTCCTTCACTAAATGTAACCCTGCTGGTTGGGAGAGGTCTAGAGAGAGCTTTCCTGGGGCTCATCTTAGGCGAAATGATGGAATTTCTTTTCCATCCAAGAATAAAAGGCACCGCTGCATTTAATTCTGAGTTTCCTTGGTAACCATCAGGGCAATTATCCTCTTACTGAACCCGATGATAAAAAGGTAGAGCTGGATCTCATTCTTGTTTCGATAAGAAGGATGAGGAACCTTCCTGCAGTTGTAAACTCTCAAAAACAGTGACTTCATCAAACATCTTTATTTTATATATTTTTTTTTCAGGATCGCCGGGGACACAGCCCTCAGCAAAAATATCCACGAGTCCGTCAGCGCTCAGATTCGCAAGAATTTTGCAAAAAGCAAATGGAGGGTAAGTTCTCAGATGGTTCACGCTGTTGGAGAAGACTGACTGACTGGTTCCTTCATTTGTTCATTCGTTCACAATGCATACATGCTTTCTGAGGTGTCCGTGAAGGCGTTTTCTCATCGCTCTCCATGGTTAGGATTCTTGTTCTCCTCTGGAAAATTTAGCTTGGCCCAGTCACATGGTCATTAAATGAAACCATTGTTGGAAGTTAAAACTCATCCCTCCCCCTAGAGAAGTGAAATATTCTGGGATACACTAAAAAGTAGAAACTCAGGCCCCACCTTTGCTAATGGACCATTAAGGCCTCTCGGCCAGTCTATTCTCCATAACAAAGACCTACCCCCAAGCAAAGCCATAATAGGAAATGCCCCCAAGCCCCTTCATTGCACCACCCACCAAGGTTCAACCAAACATAGCACACAGACAGTCTGCAATACTAGCTATGACCTCTTGACAACAACCAATCAGGATACATTTCTGGCCACAGGGACAGGGGGCAGGTTTAGGGCCCAACAAAGGGTATAAAACCCAGGGACGCTCAGCATCTCTGCCCTTTTTTCGCCCAGGAGCTCCAAAGCATGTGATCTTGTCCGCCATTAAACCATCTTTCCAAACAGCCTCCATGTTTCCAGTGTCTTTTTCCCACTTGAACTCAGATGGACGTTTCTTCTGACAGAACCATCTTCCCTTAAGTTTTCCATTGAAAGCCAGGTGGGAAGGTGCCCAATGGCGATCACGCAACCTCAGGAAGTTAAGACCATTGCAAATAGATTCTGAGTATTTGTGCCTGAGTTACGATCATATGACAGTAGGGATGCGGCAATGGCCAGAACTGCGAGGAACGGATTTCACTCCCTTTTTTCCCATGCCATTGTAACTTTGGACAGGCCCTAAACAAATCGTTGTAAATCAAAGACTGCTGGTATTCAACCCAGGGGTGGGATTCAAAAATTTTAGCAACTGGTTCTCTGCCCGGTTGTTGGGTGGGCATGGCCTAGTCGGCCTCCTGCACCACAGAGGGAGGGGGGTTGCCCTTCCCAAGCTCCAGAGGCGCTCTGGAGGCTAGAAACAGGCCCATTTCCAGCCTTCTAGAACTTCCGGGAGGCCTATTTTTCACCTTCCCCAGGCTCCAGAAGGTTTCCCTGAGCCTTGGTGGAGCAGGCTGCAAGGACTTAGCCTAGCAAGCCAGCTGCCTGTAATTAGGCATGTTCGAATCTCACCAGG
>JANHFR010497342.1:0-11210 GCA_032468015.1 Mimophis mahfalensis | reverse complement strand
AAAAATTTGTAAGCATGCGGCCACTTTTTCCATTTGTAAGTCGAAAAATTTGTATGTCGAGTAGTTCGTAAGTCGAGGGACCACTGTACTTTCCAACTTATTTCAGGTTACATGGAATTCTACCGTTAGATCTAATTCCTCCTTGAATGAATATATCAACCTGTATTATATTACTGCTTTAAAAATAAAATTTTTCCTGAGGAACTGTGGTTGTTATTTCAAATCAGCAAAATAAATGCCAATGACTATCAGACACTGGAAAACTGAACAATTGTACTATATTCTGCTATACTTAGAGCAAAATATGTACGTACATTCATTTCAAGCTCTTTTCATGCAAAAGGATTCTCTTGTCTTCTGTAGAAGACAATTTAACATTTTAAAGGTGATTTATTTTTATGGTCTGCTAACATCCTGAGTTATATATGTTGGGTTGCTTTATGACAACCAGCTGGGTGCTGGTTCACATAAATCAACACAAAATTAGGACTCTCTCCACACCAGGCCAACAGATAAAAAGAAACTATGGTTGCTTTTGCCTCACAGCAGAAATAAGCAGGATGGTTACTGTGTTCATAAACTTTTATAAAACAATGGGTCCATTTCTTACATATGACTTTGCCTTTTATGATTACATTTACATCAGTGGTGGGATTCAATTCTTTTTCCTACCAGTTCTGTGGGTGTGGCTCAGCGGACATGGCTATGCTGTCGGCCAGAGGTGGTATTTGCCGGTGTCGGCCAATCAGAGGTGGTATTTGCTGGTTCCCCAAACCAGTCAAAATTATCGCTGCTGGTTCTCCAGAAACTGTCAGAACTGGCTGAATACCACCTCTGACTTACATGTTTTGAATATACAAAAATAATTTGTTTCCTATTTGGTCATTTAAAAGATAACTTCCCCCTCCTAGAATATGCTGATGCGTATTAGATGAACTATTTTGGTCTCCTTGTATTGGACCTGTGAAAAGGGCCTTTATGTGTCTCTATAATTTATTTCCACTCACGAAGGTGTGCCAAGGTGAACTTACGGTAATCACTGGGAGAAACACTTGGCTAATTCAGTTTAACTCATTTAGACCATTGACCCAGTAGTAGTTGCCATTCAGAACCAGAAGAAAATTGACATTGATTTCATCCCACATGGTATCATGAGATTGGAGAGGTTCAGCAGCACCTGAATTGCAGAAAAGATCCTGTACGGATATTCTCATTGATTAATTTAACTACATTATTAACCTGGTGACTTCCCTTACAAAGAACAGAAATAAAGTGGAGAATTCACAAATGAAAGAAGTTAGAAAATTGGGGGGAAACATGAATTTGTTGGTCCATCCTAGCAAAAAGTTTTTTTGTTTTTTTTTTTGTAAGACAAGCAAAACAATTGAGGTGTTTTGGTTGGATAATGCAAAACAGATCTCTTTATCAGAAAAAACCATATATAGGATGCAATCTAACAGAGATGCCTTAATCACAGTGTAAGAATGAACTATATGTTGCATCATGGGAATGGCATGCACGTTATTTAGCAGGCCTAAGTAAAGTTCCACTTTTTTGCTATGACACAAGAAAGAAGTAAAGGTTACACAAAAACTGATGTGATATTTTACAATGGCCTTTAAAACTAATAGGAACGAGCTTTCCCAGCAGAGTATGAGGATCTGCTATATAGGTAATCAGGATTAACAAAGAAATATTAAATTTCTAATGCCTTTGAGTACATTTATAAGGGATAGTCTGGACTACTGAAGATTTGTTGAAGTTTTCTTTGAGAGTAGATGCAGATAGCTGCTGGTTTGCCTGAAGTAGATATTCCCTCATTGTTTCCTGTATGTGCATTTATAAATAAAATATTATAACCCCTTCCATGTCCTCAAAACTAACATTTAGAGGAAATTACATTCTTTACAACTAGTTGAGAACTGTTTACTGCTCTGAAATGACAATTAGTGACTTCACAGCAGAATTACGGTAGTTCCTGAATTTGATGTGGCAATGAAACCACAATATCTATTTACCAAGAACACAATTTCCTTTCTTTTAGGACAAAAAGTTTTGTTTGATTCATGTGTTTGGCTAAACACGATATAATTTTGTAAACCCTTGACTCGGGAAACCATAATTAAGGAAGTCACAGTTTGGTATGACTTGTGGATCCTAGGACAGTTCACAGCCACCTTGTAATATTTCCAGGAACAGGAAAAAGAACTTGGCCCTCTGAGGGATCCTGAAACAGCCACCGAAGGGGACAATTGGGCAAATATGTTAACATGAGCCTGATTTGGTCCCTCAAGATCTCATTTTGCTGTTGGGAAAGAAAGAGGGAGAACATAGTCTTAATCTTCTTTTAATTTTTGTATCTATTTTTATTTTGATGCCAAGTCCATAGGGAGAAGGGTGGTATATAAATCAAATCAAATCAAATCAAATAGTCACATGTGAGCCTTGTATCTTTTTTCAGATTACCTTCTCTATTCCTACTGATCAGTATCTTGTCTCTTCATAATTCTCAATTCAGACAATTCTACAAAGATTTCTATATAGGCAAAAAGGCCTTGATGCAAAATCCTTGCAGCTTGGGAAGTACTTCCATCCCCCCCGCCTTACAGTATAAAATGCTGTGATGATCTTGACTCAGTAGCAAATATTGTAATTTATAGTAAATGAAGGAGTGAGATCATGAAAGGATATAACTATTTTATTAATCAACAAGGTTTGCTGTTTACTCAGTCTTCACTCCTAGGCAGCCCTGCAGAGGTTTCTTTCAATCGATTAACTATAAGTCTTCTCACAAATCCAGTTATATTCATCATCACACGATACTGGATTCACATCTCCTGCTCTGATAGCAGCACATTCTTTATCCATTGCTGCTTTAATTGGAAAGCTGTAAACAAGAGAACAATTTAAAAAAAAAAAATCTGAACTTGGTTCAACAAATCTAGTAACTTAAAGCATGTATCCGACCCAAAATAAAAAATATTAATGCTACAATTCAAGCTAGTTATTTTATATATGTTGGAAACAATAGTGGAAAGAGGTTATCAAGGACTTTATAACCAGAGTAAGAGTTACTTAGCCCAAAAGACCAAATAAATTTAAGAAAAATAGTAAGTAACTAGGAATTTAGAAGAGATTTCAAATATTCCTTCTCTATAATACTATCATTAGAAAAACTAGGATATTTCTATGGTTACCATTCATTTTTTATTTTTTGAGAAGAAACATGGAGAGGAAGAAATAAGCCAAAATAATACATTTCACTAGCAAAAATATGATATACTGTACATAAAGAAACCAACATTGGAGATTAACTTGTATAAAGGGCAGATTTAAAATGGCAAAAAACCTGAATAGAAATCAAATCTTAATAAAAGATCATTTTTGTGGCATCACTTATTTTGCTTTTTCCCCCCACTATTTATAAGTTTTTCCTTTGTTCTGGCTTATTAAAGACCAGAAGAAAATAAAGGTCTGATTATAAATGAAATTGGGAATTAAACCTAATGAATTACGCTACTGTGTCCAGAATGCAGAATTACCTCCTTCAGCCTGTCAGAGCTAAGACAAACTGAATTCTTGAGTTCTTCTTGATTTTTTACTGAGAGAAGTACAGTAAGAAATTATTTGGAATTAAATGAATTGACAAACAATTATAGGATCAAAAGAAGAAAAGCTCCTGTAGAACTTCAACTCATCTGCAACCACAATGATCAACATTTCAATTCATTCTGGGCCAATAATATTAATTAAATAACAACTGGATTTGGCTGCCTCAGATGTTCACCATATGATAATGCCTGTTTATAATAAAAATGAATTGTTCTCCTCTGCACACAAAAAATAAAACCAAGAAGGAAATAGACACTCCACAAGTTGTCTCTGGGTAAATAGAGGTTGCTTAGCTCTCGAAGAATTGAATCCTCACCACATACTACTTCATGTTTAAGTCAGCGTTCATTTAGTAATCCTCCTCCTCAACTTTATGGACATGTTAAGAGTTCCAGAATTAAACTCCCATCTAAAACCAATGCTGAAAATTAGCTATAGTCAAATCCTAATTTTAACTATAAATGTGTTGGAGCAGCGCATTGAAAAGCATAAAATTGTAAAAAAAAAAAAAAATCACAGAGCTTCTACTTTAACAAAAGGCCCATAGAAAGTGAACAACTGCTGCAACAGTACTTCATTCACATTTTGTGTACACAGTTCTATGCCATGCTCCTTCAGAATTGTGAATGAACACAATTATAGTTCCAAATTCTCAGTAATAGTGTGCAAACTAAATGTAGACCTTTAAAAATAGTAATGTGTTACAGGATGTGTTAGGGACTGGAGACATGGAAAGTACTAGATTCAACCAGTAAATATTCTATGAGGTATAGAAGGTCTGTATTATCATTGAAGAAAGGAAAAAAGTAAATATATAAACCTTTGATAAAATACATTTATAACTAGCTAGTTGCAATGTTTTCATGTAGATTTAAAAAGGAAGTTGCTTTTCTATGAAAGGAAGCAGAACGTATAAAATTATTGCATATGGGGAAAATAGATCATCCCTCCCCAAAGCAGAGAAATGGAAAAAAAATGAAACATACAGACTCATGTTGTGCTCTTTGTGATCAATCCACTTCCATTTTTTGGTTGATTCTGAATAGGTGAGTCCAATGAAATAATTAGCCATTGCTGTTTTGTTAATAACAAATTCCTGGTGAGACAAAATAAAATAAATACGGAAAATCAAAGGTTCTTATCAGGGGCCATGAAAATCACAAGCAGCCTGAAGCAGTCTCTAGGAGAGGTATGAATCCCCTATGCTTTTAATCCTAATGAAGGATGTAAGTTGAGTAAACTTCTACTAGATTCAAATGATAGAAGATGCATCTGCCGGAGTCCCATAATTACTACATAAAGCTACAGGAATCTTGTTCACTTTCATCTCTAGCTTCTCAAGTGACATATGAAAGAATCTGTTCTGTATACTGTTTACTAAGGGTGGTAGGTGGGGAACAAACATAAATCATGCTTAAAAATTCATGTGTACCCATCTGGCAAATCACATGCCACTTTCTTAGTGCAGATGGTTTTTGCTTTAAGATTGTGGAGTCTCAGGTGATTCCACAGATTTGTTCCGCAGCAGCCAGCCAATAGACAAATGGTAATGAGACATTGGAATGGCAAATTGGAGAAGCCTTGTTCTCTACTGGTGGTCATGACTCTGTTGCAGGGGTGGGCTGCTAGGGGTTCCCAGGGATTCAAGCGATCCTCTTGCTAAGTGTATGCCCAGTTTGGTGAACCCCCAAATTCCACCCCTGGCTCGCCCCACCTTTCCCAGGAGTCTCCACACAGCCCATTTTGGATGCCAGGTAAGGGTAGGGCCCGCATGGAGGCTCAAGGATAATTGAATAAGACCATACGAGAAACTTCAGAACTATTTTGGAATAGGCTACAGTATTCTATATTTGCAAAAAACGGGCCTACCAGAAGTTCCGGAAGTCCGGAAACAGGCCTGTTGCTGGCCTCCAGAGGACCTCTGGAGCCCAGAGGAGGCCATTTTTACCCTCCCAGAGGCTCAAAGAAAGCCTCCAGAGCCCGGGGAAGCTGAAAAACACCCCCTGCACCGTGGTGCAGGAGGCCAACTAGGCCACACCCACCATGGCCATGCCTACCCAGCAACTAGGCAGCAAACCCCTTGCTAACATTTTTTGAGCCTACTCCTGATCTGTTAGCTGTACACAACACAGAGAGAGAGACAGACAGACAGACAGACACACAGACAGAGACAGAGAGACAGAGACAGAGACAGAAAATACATGCCATTTCCAGAAACACTGTGATTTGAACCACCCAATAAAGGCAAATTTTGACTGGAAGCAAATATAGAGTACTGTAGCCTATTCCCAAATAGTTCTGAAGTTTCTCATATGGTCTTATTCAGTTTGGACCCTAAAACATGTTTTGCTTTGGAAAAGAAAAAGAAGAAGACTGGATCAATCTCCAAAGCAGACAGCTATGTTTTCATACTCGGTCATACAATCCAGCTATGATAAATGAGCTTCCTCTGGAATCCTAAAGTTATATCTGTTTTGTCAGAGGGTTGTGATTGCCTCACTCATTCACTGGATGATCTAAAGATCCTGACAAGATCCTTTTCCCAGGTTAAAGGGATATAAGAGCATAAACATTTCAAGGATGAAATTGGTTTCCTCTGAGGTGACCATAAACTTACCAGTTCTTTTTTGTCATTGATGATCACAAGGTCTGATTCCCATGTTTTACAATCCAACTGGGTGATCAGCCATATATCTTTCTCTTCAGAAAACAAGTAATCATGCCCTCTGAATCGTTCCCACCTTGGTTGCCTCAAAGGAATTCTGACTATAGCAAAAGATGCAAGGAATAAATTATTTTGAAAGTGATAATAATAGTTGCAGCTTCAGGAGTTCCAGAAAGATAACGCATATAAAAACTAAGGAGGGCCATCTCCATCCCATCCAAATTTTATCATTGGAATTTGATTGTTATTTCCTGGTACCAAAATGAGCATTTTTGTCTTATTTATAAGGCACATTACTATTTCATTAGAAGGGGTTTTTTTATAGTGACTGTGGGTGTTTTTTCCTGATGCACATTGGAAGAATGATTGATTGATTGATTGATTGATTGGTTTGTTTGTTTGTTTGTTTATTAGTTAAATTTATATACCGCCCTTCTCCTGAAGGACTCAGGGCGGTGTACAGGGCAATTAAAATGAATACAAATACAAAAGTTAAAAATAAATTAAATTAGAACGCCCCAATAAAACAATAAAATGACACCCCCTCAGTCCAGGCCGGCCAGTTCGAACAGCCATGTCTTCAGTTCCCTACGAAGGGTGCGGAGATCAGGAGCCATACGGAGCTCCCTCCAAGAAGATGCCGATCTAATAGCTGAATTCCAAATCTGGTTCATTATTCAGTAGCTTCCCTGCTACTTCCTGCTTCTTGATCTGAATTCTTCCTTTTCTCCAGCATGTCATTCAGTGGATGAATGCAAAAAGGGATGAGAACTGTACCCATTGGGCTTCCTTTCAATTAAAATATGTATCCCGCAAGGCAAGAGCTTGCTTTAACTTCAGGGAGAACTAATGTAACTAGAGTTTAGGTGCCAACATGATCACAAGACAACAGAAAAGTTTTCTGCATCTTTTTTCTTGTTAACTAGTGGCCATCCAGATTTTCGTAGCACAAGAGGCTGTTGACTGAAATATCTGGAACCCAGAACTGTCAAAGTGTTTAGGTTTAGTTTCTGCTGAAATGTCACTAGCCCAAAACAGGTCAATAGAATTTCCAGAATTCAATGTTTTTATGGAGGTTTGTCACACTGTGGCTTGAGTGCAGTTGGCTTAGTCTGAATTCAGACACCTGCATTTTAGGACATAATCTCAGGGCCAGAGTTGCAATTAAAAATATTTCACACAGCCATAACTATACTGTAACTAAAACAGCTTTTCCTTTTCCTTAGTTTACTGTAATATTGTAAGGAACACTACAAAACAATGCTTTCATTTTCAGAACAATTGGCTGTTCACAGTTTGCCTAATTAGAGGGTCATATTTCTTGCAGGAAATTCCAGCGGAATCAACGTTACGGGTAATTTTATAAATCTTTTAAGCGATGATTTTGTATACTTGAAAACAAAACGTCATGACTTACGTTGTTTAAAGATCTGCTCAAGGTCTGTCTTCTTGTAAGGTGGAAGTATTACAGACAGGAATTCCTGCATAAAGGGATGGGAACTGCACAACCCTGACCTCAAAGCTTCTAAACCAGTGGTTCTCAACCTTCCTAATGCCGCGACCCTTTAATACAGTTCCTCATGATGTTGTGACCCCCCAACCATAAAATTATTTCCACATACACCTGTATTTGTATTGAAATATGTGTTTTCTGATGGTCTTAGGCGACCCCCGTGAAAGGGTCGTTTGACCCCCAAAGGGGTCCCGACCCACAGGTTGAGAACCACTGTTCTAAACTTTGCTGCCTCTGATGTTTTACCAGGTTCCCTCTGTAGACAACAACTATATGATATCAATAATGCAAGATGTTCTACTACATGCGTATCTTGGAGAAATAATCTTTCCTCTTAGATATGGGCTACCATATTTCAATGAGACGGCTCATTAGAAATGCTAACAATGAAGCTAAACTTAAAGATTTTGGACACACAATGTAGAAAAAAAGTAAAAGACAACTGTTGTCAGAAGACAAGGTGGCTAAATCCTATCATTGATGACACAAACCAGAGAGTACAAAAACTTATCAGACCAGTGGCTGGCAGAAAATCTTGAACGTAATGGCTGAGTAACTGAATAATCATTCATACAGATGACCACTACAGACCTCTGTGTGTCTGTGTGTGTGTATGTGTGTCTTCCCTAGATCTTTTGGAGCCCATATATTGCTTGGCAGTCCTATCTGGGTCAGTGTCCAAAAGATACTTTTCAAAAGGCAACGGGACTTTTCCTTGAAAAGGTTTAGCTTCTCATCCAAGAAGCTTCTTCGGTTCTGAAGAAATAAAGAAGCTTCTTGGATGAGAAGCGATACATTTTCAAGAAAAAAACACAAGAATTTCCAGTTGCCTTTTGAAAAGCAACATTGGGACACCCATGACCTGGATGATTGAGAAACTCCACAGACATATCTGAATCAGTATGAAAAACACTACTGAAAGACATTAAGTATTAATAAAATGTAGCTACTATTAAGTCTCATGGATTTATTGCCCAGAGGGAACCTTTTATCCTGGGATACAGATATGAAAATTTAATAAAAATGTTAGGGGAAAACAGCTGATTTGCGATTTTCAATATCTCACACAAGATGATTTCAGTTAATCGTCTTCTCCACTCTATTATAAAATAAATTTCTCAATTTATCTTGTCAAACCTGGTAGACAACCATAAACATGAGCTATTTTCCTCTACCTTGATATTCAAAGTTCACTAGCAGAGTTACCACTTTCCTCATTCCCTTTCCAATCATGCCCAACTAACTATCAGATATGGAGAAAAAAAACATTTCACTTTCTACCTGTAGTAGGACGCAAGGAAGATGGGGAAGAGGTCTGCTCAGGAGAAGGGGGCCACACTAGGAAACAAAAAAAAACAGCATCCATCATTTATACCCTAAATGTAAATTGAATTTACATCATCAATACTCAGTACCCAAAATAAAAAAAAGCAATTCTAAGTCATATATGTGTCCTTCTTCAGCAAAACTAGTCTTCTTTTGACACTAAAAGAAAACAACTGCAACAAACAGGTAAACACAAGTTCAAGCATACTTTTGCAAGAAAATAAATGATGGACTGTAACAACAGAATACAAGGACATGAAGAGAAAGCACACATACCTATATTCAGCAAGTCAACCAGTAAAGAGATTTTTGTATATTTATTTTTTAAATTTCTTTTGTATTATCATTATGATGATAATACAATTCTATTATCATTATGAAGGTGATAATACAAGAAAAAGAAAATGATAATACTAAATAATACAAGAATAAGAAAATGATAATACAACAAAAAAGAAGCAAAAGAAAAGGAGGGGAAAAAACAATCTAAGCAACACAATATAGGCAGCTGACTATCAGATCTCAACTAACTGACAAATCTAAAATATCGTAAGGCTAATACACTGTAATACACCATTAACAGCTTCGAGTTTTCTAAGACATTTCATATCCAATTTCTAGTCAAATCATACTCCACTGAATGGTAAAATTATTTGGTTGGCACAACTGAAATCAGTAAGAGGAAACAGAAAATCTGCATATAATACATTAAAATAATGTAAATAACATGTAGGTTATACATTAAATTATACACACTGGAACCCAAATTTGGAATGTGGCATGATTCCATGTATAGAATTGCAATCCATGAAATTGGTAGAAGGAATCAGTGATGTCATTTACAATCTACGATGTCATCACAAACTCCAAAAGCTCGCTAATCAGGTAACCCTTTTTCAAATTCCTAGCAAAAGCTTTTCCCAGGAGACACCAACCAGAATCCTGTGCCAGAATTGGGTTTTGTGGCTGTCTGTCTGGTGTTGTCACTGGGCAGTCAGGCTGGTCTTCCTGGCTTGATAAGAACCGATTATTCCCCTCTAGATGCTGTAGATGCCGTTTAAGAACCATACAGCAGAAGACACATAATGGGTTGTACTTTATATTTAGGCCCACCCCCTGTGATCATGGAGTCACAGCTGAGGTTTTTAATACAGCCCCATGCTCTCTATGAAGAGTTCAAGGCCATATTCCATTCATCCGCTATGTAAAGGCACATGTAACATCTTAGCATGAAGCAGGATCTACACGTTCCTCAGCCTGCAGGATAGGAAGAGGTGAGACTTTTCATAACAGGCATCTCTCATTTCTCAGCCAATCCCCTCAGTGCACAGTGAGGCAAAGTAATAAGTACACCCTGCACCTCAGTTGGATCAAACAAGTGGAATGGCGTAAGGGTCAGGAGGACCTGATGCTTGCAGACACTTCCTTCCATGCATTAAGTGACAGAAGGAAGGTACCATCCATCTGCTGGTTGAAGATGATCTGTGAGAGCATCTGGAACTCAGGGACAATCAAATGGAAAGAGTTGGTGGAATTCATTCTGTATGAATCTAAAGCTGGGCTGTCAAACTCATGGCCCCCGGGCCAGATGTGTCACATGCTAGGCACGCCCACACCCGATTTATCAAGGGGGGGAAAGTCCAGATACATCACACGATGCTGCTGTGACAATGCACATGTCAAACTTCTTTTGAACCAATTTATTACTCATCAACGTGCAATTGTTTCCACTACTGCATAAGCAGCTAAGAAGAACTTTGCCTCTGGTTACCAATACAGGTCAGCTAGTGCTGCAAAATGTTGGAGACACGCAGATGAGGTTCACTTAATTCTACCATTCAATACTTAATTCTTCCATTCAACGGGGAAATTCTTTTATGTTGAAAATTCCTTTGATGAAGAAAAGGGAATTTCAACATTCAAGAATTTTCCCCACTGAATGCCACATAATATATATACTGTATATATATATATATATATATTTCTTTTCAATGACACGGGAATAAACCCCGAGATTCGAACCCTTCATATATATATATATATATATATATTCAACAGAAATAAAAGCAAATTTATCCCCTATCCAGTTTTTTT
>JANHFR010494597.1:0-11224 GCA_032468015.1 Mimophis mahfalensis | reverse complement strand
GACCCCTGAGGCACCCCACAAGAGAGGGGCCTCGGGGTCGATCTCTGCCCCCCCGCCAACACCCACTGCGTACGACCAGAGAGAAAGGAGGAGAACCACCGTAAAATGGTGCCTCCCACTCCAAGTCCCCTAAGCCGCCGCAACATGATACCGTGGTCGACGGTATCAAAAGCCGCTGAGAGGTCTAAAAGCACCAGGGCAGAGGAGAATCCCCTGTCCCTGTCCCGCCAGAGATCATTCATCAGGGCGACCAATGCCGTCTCGGTGCTGTGACCGAGCCTGAAGCCCGACTGGAATGGGTCCAGGTAATCAGCTTCATCTATGGTCATCTTACTCTGGTTGACTTCTCCTGGACAACTCAAGATGGGACCAGGGTCAACTTTCTGTAGACAACTCCCCATGGGCTAATTCAATGCAGGATAACTCATTTTGTACTCCAAGGCCAAACTTGCCCGTTATTCCAGTTATCTTTTGGCTTCCTGCTTTAGCATTCCAATCCCTCATGATGATAAGGACATCATTTTTTGGTATTACTTCTAGAAGGTGTTGTAGGGCTTCATAGAACCAGTCAACTTCATCCTCTTCAGCACCAGTGGTTGGGGCATAGACTTGGATAACTGTGATGTTGAATGGTTTGCCTTGGATTTGAATTGACATCATTCTGTCATTTTGGGGATTGTATCCCACTACTGCTTTTCCTACTCTTTTATTTCTTTTGAGGGATTCTTGCCCACAGTAGTATACCTGATGGTCATCTGAATTAATTTCATGTATTCCTGTCCATTTTAGTTCGCTGATTCCTAAGATGTCGATGTTCAGTCTTGTCATCTCAGAATAAGTCTCAGAACTGAAGAAACTTCTTGGATGAGATGTGAAATGTCTTCAAGGGAAGACAAAGAAAGTCCAGTTGCTCCTTGAAAAAGCACCTTTGGGACATCAATGACCTGGATGACTGAGAATTTGCATAGACACCTGTTGTTAATGCCTACACTCATAGGTGTTCAGGAATAAACTGAAATACTGCAAAAAACTGGTAGTATATCATTAGCTCGAAAGAATAAAGGGATGGTTGAATTTTAAAATGGAAGATAGCTGTTGGAGGCCACCATTTGAAGAGGAAAAGCAGAAGAACTGGGAATAGAAGAGTTTTTTCCTTAAATATGGTACTTTTTGCATCAGTTCATGTTTCTGCTGTTAATATGCTGATTTCAAGGCATATGTTTGGCCCAAGAAATCTCCAATTGCTTTGAAAATGGTACAAATGTATCATGCAATACACACAGAGTGGAGAAGAAAGATCCTAACAGAACTTGAGTCTTACCAATAGGAGCATAATTATCTATGATTGGGTTTAATTTCAGTGTACTTTCAGGTTGATTAAGAAAGCTTTTAGTATCTTACTCAAGCATTCAGGTGTAGCCTACAACAAGGCACAGAACATACTGCACTGGGCTATTGCTCATTCTTGGTCGTAAGATTTTTTTTAGTGTAATATTGGAGTATTTTTAACACCACGTTTGTTATCCAGAGAACGTTCATCCATCTGTGACTTTCCCAGAAAGTTCCTCTGTGTGAGTTGTAGTACTGACTTCAAGAACAGGTCAGGATCGTCTTCATCAATACAAATCAAAGTTCAACAGAATCCTTCCATCTTATTTCAAAGCAACAAATGCTGGAAGGAAAGAAAATATGAGCAAGGCTTTGTGGTACTTGATTGCCACCCTTCTCTGCTCTGTGTTGGGTGAGTAGCCAAAATGAGAGCTTTCAACAGTATTACTGCAATGGGTATGAGAGCCTCCAATTTGAGAGCCTCCAATGAGAGCCTCCGATTTGCATGACTTGCCTGGTAACCCTCTACACATGTGCAGTAGAGCTTGGCACTGAAATGTCAGTAGGGGTGTCATTTTGGCACCCTTTTTTGGGGAGAAATACCCCCCCAAATATGTTTGTGACCCCCTCAGTGCTGATCTCGCAACTCCAAGTGTATGTGCCAAGTTTAGGCAAGATTGGTTGCTCCATGTAGGAGTGTATAGAGCACATACACACACACATACCTCACCAAACTTCTGTTTTATATATAGACATAATGCAAACCTATCACTTTCCACTTGTACCCGGATTTTCAGAAAGCTGCACAGGATTATGGAATCACTGATCACCATCAGATATTACATTATTTATCTTGAACATTTGTTGCATTCTTTAAATATAGCTGTCCCTGTGAATGAGTGAAAGCCTCCATCCCACCCACCGCATTTCACTATTTTGCCTACAAGTCTATTGATAACAACTACCTTATTAAACCTTTGGGGGAAATTGGAGGTAAAGAAATTTCGGAGCTGTGGAAATTAATTATATTTATACAATCTATATTTTGCTTCTTTTTTCCCAGCAGCTGAAGCTCTTACCTGTAACAACTGCAGACAATTTAAGACTGGAACTGGTTGTCTCGTTAAGAAACCATCATTACCTTGCACTGCTGAAAGAGGTCAAAAGTGTCAAATTGTCAGATATTTTCTAAGTATGTATGTTTCTACTTAAAATCTGATGTTATTCAGATAAAAAATATTCCCTCTGCACATTACACACATTTGTTAATTAAAAATACAGTAGGGTATTTAAGAACCTCTTGTTTTCTGTACTTTGGGTAGAGAAGAAAGTAGACAGCGGGTTCGTAATTTGTAGTTTTGATCTATCAAATCGAATATGTTCCTAGTTTACAGACTTTCCCAATTTTGGTGGCCTCTAATTTAGAGTCTCAGTTCCCAGAATTCCCACCCATTGGATACCAGTATCTTGGAGGGACTAAGAAGGGGAAAACTGTTCTCAGGAGGTTTCTTAGATATGGTGCTCATGATTTGTTGTGCAACCAGTGATGTAGATTGTGCAACCAGTGATATAAGTGTGATAATCTGTTTTCTCCTTTTACAGAAGGAAGACCCAAAGGTATAATTACACAACGGTGCACAAAATCAATTAAAGAATGTGTTCGGAAGGTTTCCCATAAAGGAGTGGGGAGTGTGAGAACAACGTGTTGTGATGATTGTGATCTCTGCAACACACCATAAACAAAGCAGTTATGGTGTTCTGACATCACCCTAAATTCAGCATATATTTTTCTCTACTATCAATTTATTTTTCCTTCTTCAAGCTTGAAAATTCTATGCTGCAGAAAATTTACCGATCAATAAATTTTGAATATCATTTCTCTATTTGTATGAGCAAAGTTAATTTTAAATGTTCATTTTAGTCCAGTTCATGTTCACAAAGTTGATAGCCTCTAAATCATTTATCCATTAAAATAATTATTTCAACCATTCATCAACCCTACAGCATTCTACCTAACTCATTTCATATTGACAATATTAACAATCTCTGTCAACTTTAAATTGTTCTGATTATTTTTTCCAACATTTATCTCCATCTTTATCTGTATCTTCTTTTATTTTATACATTCACTTTAATATGGTAGACAAAATATCACTTCATTATTTAAAAATACATAATATCAGGAGTGGGTTTCTACCGGTTCAGCCCAGTTTGGGCAAACCGTCTGTAAGGTCAGGCCAGTTCTAATGAATCAGTTCAGTCAAAAAATAAAATAAAAACAAAAAATTGGGGTGCATGCCTTCCCACCCCCTCCTGGGCTATAGCTACCTTGGAGGCAGAGTTGAGTTTCCCCCCACCTTTGCTAATGGGCCATCAAGGACTAAGTCAGCCTTTTGTTCTTGCAAAGCTACCATAATGGGCTTTTAAATATGTTGAGAAGGCCTATTTTACACTCAGCTTTGTCCAGCTTGGAATTCCATGCTTAAACCATTTTTAAAAATTGATGTTGCAGGCTTTCTATAAGGGTTCACTGAAATTAGTGGCAGGGAACAGCTTACTATGCAGCTTATTCAAATCCAGATTTTTTCCATGTGTTTTTCCTTAAGCCAACAATAAAACAGCTTAAGTCAACAATTAAAGAAATAGAAAAATTAAAAGAAAATTCAAATGATATCACTGTTTCCTTGAGAGGAAGGTAAAAACCCAAGTTATCTTCCAAACGGTGGCAAACTTTGGACAGCACCAGCTCTTCGGCTTTGAAACGGAGATGAGCACCACCCCCTAGAGTTGGGAACGACTAGCACGCATGAGCGAGGGGAACCTTTACCTTTACCTTTATGTATATCCAGAAGAAAATTCAAGGGTTTTGTTCTATTAGTTCTCAATCATTGGTACATAAACCACATCTAGGACTTATTCAGAAGTAGCCTAGAAGAGGCCCAGTGTCATTAACTGAAACATGAAGTCTTTACCACTTATTTTAAGTACTACAATGAGGAGAATATTTGTAGCTCAAGGTTGAACTGCAGGGTCCTTGGTGTTCTCTAAGCATGGCTGTTTTCTTGCGGACATTTCATCAATGTTAATGAAATATCTGCAAGAGAACCATAAAACTCAGAGAGCTCCAGGGAGAGCCTATACAGTAATAAATAACACAAAACTTTTATGAAGCAAGCAAGCTAGTTGCCAGCATTTTACTTCATGGTGATGGTGAAGGACCCCATTTGGAGAGGAAAACCTACAGAATGTGGAATAGAGGAAAGAGAAATTTTCCAAAATATGCTCATTTTCTGCCTCAGACCCTCTTTTATCTCTTAATCTGACAATTTCAAAGCATACGTTTGGCCCAAGAAAGTCTTCAATACCTCCCTGAAATAGTGAAGGTGTCTTCATAAGATACAACCAGGGGGTGGGGGGAGAAGGCTCCTAATGAAACTTGAGTTTTTACCAATAGGAGCATAATATGAGGGGGTGCTGAGAAGTTCCCGATTTTGCCCAGAAAAAAAAAGAGCCAGAGTTATGAAATAACACATTTATTCAACATATTTCCCCCTGAGACTGATGCACTTCATACAGCATAGTTGTAGCTTTTCTAGACCGTTCACATAAAAGTCCTTTGGTTGGGCCACAAACCAGCTCTCAGCAGCATCTTTGACATCAGAAATGTCCTCAAAATGTTGTCCCTTCAGGTGTTCCTTCAAATTCAGGAACAGAATTCAGGTACGAAGGGGCCAGGTTGGTGAGTAGGGGGAATGGTGGACCAATTGGAAACCCAGGGTGTTCAATTTGGCAGCCACAATGTTGGACGTGTGCACAGGTGCATTGTCCTGCCAAAAAAAAAAAAAGATACCTTTGGTCAACTTTCCATGGTGTTTCATCTTAATTGCCTCCTTCAGCTAGTCCAGGAGGTTAGCATAATACTGTGTGGTGATACTAGAGCCCTGAGGTAGGTAGTTCACCAACAGAATACCATCTTTGTCCCAGAAAAGGGACACCATAACTCTTTTGGCTGATTTCTGGGTTTGGAGCTTTTTCGGCCACGGGGACCCACTGTGGCGCCATTCCTTTGATTGTTTTTTGGTTTCAGGATCATAGATGTGGAGCCAGGTTTCATTCTCAGTCACTAACCTAGCCAAAAAGTCCTCTGCAGCTTCAAAATGGGCCAAAACAGCTTTGGATGCTTCAACTCATTCCTTCTTCTGTTCAGTTTCAAACATTTCGGCATCTACTTCGCTGAAAGCTTGCACATGTCTAGGATAGTGTTGATAACAAACCCAACATGCTCCTGTGAGATGTCAAGTATCTGGGCTATCTTTTTTGTAGATATTCTCTGCTCCTCAATAAGCAGCTCATGGACAGGTTGTCGGATCAGTTGAGGTTGTTTCTCTTTCCCCAGAGAAAGAAAAACTTCACAATGGCCCGTAACTCCAATGATGTGAAACTTGCTTGTGCCTCTGCCATCACAGCTTCTGGGACAAAGATGGTATTCTGTTGGTGAACTACCTACCTCAGGGCTCTAGTATCACCACACACTAAAAGAAAAAGAAAAAAAAACACTTTTAAGAATCACAAAGACCTGATATTTGCACAGTTACAAACTACATACTAATGCCCCTACACTCATTTTTCTATTTCAACTGGAAGAGGGAAAAGCCAGGAACTTCTCAGCACCCTCTCATATTTCTGGGCAAGTCCAATTTTAGTGTACTTTCCAGTTGATTAAGAAAATGTTCATAATGTCGTAATCAACCGCTCAAGTGTAGCCTACAATGAAGCACAGAACATACTGTATCGGGGTATTCTTGGTCATAAGATTGTTACGATGATTTTGGAGTACTTATAACACCATTTTCAATGTCCAGAGAACCTCTGTTCTTCTGTGATTTGCTCAGAAAGTAGGTCTGTGTGAGTTGTAATACTGACTTCAATAACAGGTCAGGAATCAATACCAGTCAAAGTTCTACCAAATTCTTCAATCTTATTTCAAAGTAGCAAGTACGGAAGGAAAGGATGAAGACTTTGTGGGTTTCCATTACCATCCTTCTCTGCTGTGCCTTGAGTGAGTAGCCAAAAACTGATTTTGGAGCATAATGGCACAATGGGTGTATTTTGAGGTATTGTACTCATTTTCTTCATTTTGAGCAAGCCATGAACCAAGTGTCACACTGCTTGTAAGTGAACATACATTTTCTGAAGAATGGTTTATGTCCAATTTTTTTTGACATGTGTTGACTGAATTGATGGGAAGTTTCACCTCAGTTGCACATGTTAAAGATGGTTGAAAAAATGACCATGAATAATACTTTACTTCATTGATTGATGACTATAACCCAAAATGAAACAACAGAAAAGTTTTAAAGTTGTGAGCTCTTAAGCCTTTTTGGAACCACCAAAAGATTTCTGTGGATTACTTTGTCACACATACACAGTTCAATATTTTAAATTATTTACATTTTTTCACAAATGTACACAATTCTCCATGTTATAACTGGTGGTGATATTTCCATGCAATATTCCAAAAATGTAAATCAATTATTTTCTACTCATACTCTTCTTTCAAAAAACTACATTGTATTCTGGATTCACTGAGCATCATCGGATGTTATAAAGATTCCTTTTTTGCTCAAATATTTCTTGATTTCTTAAAGTATGAATGAGTGAGTGAGTGAGTGAAGGGAGGGAGGGAGGGAGGAATGGAGGGAGGCCTCCTTTTTTTTTTTTTTGCAATTTTAACATTTTGCTCAGTTCACTTGGTACTAATTGGGAGAAATGAGAGGTAAAGAAATTATGGAGGTATGGAAATTAATTATATTTCTACATCTTAGATTTTGCTTCTTGTTTTTCCAGAAGTTGAAGGTCTTACCTGCCACAATTGCGAACGATTTAAGATTGGATTTGACTGTGTCAGTTTGGAGCCATCTAAAAAATGTATTGCCGCACCAGGTCAAAGATGTAAAGTTAATAATACTTTTCTCGGTATGTATGTCTCCAGTTAAAATCTGGCATTATTCAGATTAAAAATATTCCCTCTGCACATGACACACACTTGCCAATTAAAAATATAGTAAAATATTTACAAACCTCTTTTCTGGCCTCTGGGTCAAGAACAAAGTAGACAGGGGGTATGTAACTTGCAGTTTCTATCTATCAACTAGAATGTATTCTGTTTTTGCAGGCTTTCCCAATCTTGGTGATTGCTTATAATTTAGAGTCTCACCTCCCAGAATTCCCATCCAATGTAGTGAATTGGATACCAATATTTTGTGTGGTGGGGTACCAGGATGGTGAAACCTGTTCTGTGTTTCTCAGGAGTTGTACAACAAATCATGTTGATGTGCTAATCTATTTTCTTTTACAGACGGAACAATCAGAGGTATAATTGCACAGGGGTGCACAGAATCTGTTGATGAATGTGATCTGAAGGTCTTCAGTACAGTAGTGGGCCCCATACACACGACATGTTGTGATACTGACTTCTGCAACACACCATAAACAAAGCAGTCATGTTGTTCCAACATCACCCTCAATTCACCACATATTTTTCTGTACTACTTTTACTCCCCGCTGATTCTTCATGTTTCTAAAGGCTATGCTGCAGAAAACTATCCGATTAGTCCACTGCTTTAAAATTGTGGGATATTTAAAAATGTGGGATATTTTGGGATATGGGTATGGTATTATAGATGTTTTTCTGCATGTTTTTCTGCTTCCAGTGAATAAGCATGAATTGCAAGAGGTATAATCCTTCTGTCTGTGCTTGTTCGTTCTTCTAGGCACTTGTTCTCCATCTTTATCAAGAATATAATTTTAATGTATTTTGTAAATTTAAATTTTTAATTGTTAGGTTAGTTAATGATTTATTGGATGTTCTGTTTAATACTGAGTGAGTAGCCAAAAACTGATTTTGGAGCATAATGGCACAATGGGTGTATTTTGAGGTATTGTACTCATTTTCTTCATTTTGAGCAAGCCATGAACCAAGTGTCCCACTGCTTGTAAGTGAACATACATTTTTGTATTTTGTGTCTTTTAATTGTGAGCCGCCCAGAGTCCTTCGGGAGATGGGCTGCATACAAATCCAATCCAATCCAATCCAATCAATATGTCTGTCTCTGTCTCTGTCTCTCTAGATAGATAGATAGATAGATAGATAGATAGATAGATAGATAGATAGATAGATATGTGTGTTTTCGTAGATTTTCACGGGTACAGGTATGCAAGTCTTGGTGTACACAGGAGAAGACCCGAATATACCAAGACTTGAGTATGTCTGTCTGTCTGTCTGTCTGTCTGTCTGTCTGTATTACACAAAATCTATTAAGGAATGTGGTCTGAAAGTTTTCAGTGAAAGAGTGGGCCCTCTAGAAACAACAGGATGTGATGATCGTGATCTCTGGAACACAGCATAAACCAAGCAGTCATGGTGTTCCAATATCACCCTTAATTCAGGACTATTTGTTTTCTACTACTTTCAGCTGTTTTCTTTTCCAAGCTTCTAATGGCTATGCTTCAGAAAAGAATGTGATGAGTCCATTGCTTTAAAGACATGATGGCTTATTTTGGGTTGCAGCTATAGTACTGCAGATGCTTTTTGCGTTCCAGTAAAGGGGTGTGAATCACGAGATGTATATCCTTCCATTTGTTCTTGTATGTTCTTTGAAACACTTATTATCCTCTTTTATCAGGAAGATATGTGTATGTGTATTAAATCAAATTATGGAACTAATGACAAAATATGTCACTTTCCCAGCAATCACATATGTAACGTAGATTTGCTATGAATATTAAATGCTGGCAACTGAAAAATACATGTCACAAACATCAGTTTTTCTGTCTATATTTCTGTCTATCTGTTATCTAGTCACCGCAACAAATTTAACTAAGCAGTTCAATTGTTGATCATCCAACCATAGATTATTTGCATCAGCTGGATCACAATAAGGAAATCAGTGATGGGCAATGCAATGGGGCCTTATCCAAACAGAAAGAAATAATGGTGTCCCAGGTGGTCCCAATCCAAATCCCATGAAACTCTACACAGATTATATGGGGTTACTTTCTGGTACAACTTTTCTATCTAGGAGCAAGCCACAAGAAAACAACATCTCCAATTCCTAATCCACATGGTTGGAATTTGAACATGGTGTGCATCTTAACTCAATGAGTCTTTCAGGCATGTTCGGAATTCCTCCCTCCACTTATATGTTTTGTAAAATATGTGGAGGAGGTTTGTGATTTTATATATGTTGGGATTATTGAAGAGCAGTCTTTACTCTGCTGTCCCTTAAAACAATTAAATAGGAAACCTTGCAACTAAATGATGATCGATGGATTATAACAGAGACCGAGTCAGGAGGCTGAGGCAAATACTGTCCAGAAGAAGGCAAGTTTATTTACAAGCTATATACATCAGTCACGAGGAACAAAACAGAAAGTAAGAGCACACTACAGTTGAAAGTACTAATGCCACCACGAGGCTTGGAGTGGAGGCTCCTATATTTATACTCTTCCATACTAATGATGATTGACACATCACATGAGTATTTCAGGTGGTTGAGATCTGCCTGGCAGCAGACAAGCTGTCACCTGTTTGTTAGTGTGGTGTGGCCTGGGTCTAGTCGGCCATTTAAATGCACCCAAAGACATTTTTATTTAATAACAGAATGAAATAAATTCAATAATATGATTCAGGGCAGTGGTGGGATTCAAAATTTTTCCCTACCGGCTGTGTGGGCGTGGTTTGGTGGGCATGGCTGGTGGTCATGTGACTGGGTGGGAGTGGCCAACTCGCCATCACTCAGAGCAAGGTGGGGTGGCACATAACTGATGCTGCAGTGACAGGGCAATTGCCTACGTACCTTTCTCTGCTCCCTGCCCTTGGGCTGACAAAATAAGGAGAAGGCTTGGCCAATTTTTTTGCCTCCATTCGCAGAGGAGCTGCTTGGAAGGCAGCTCCCACAGTGGCCTGATTGTCCCTTTATGGTCCCCCCTCCCCTCTGTGTCAAAGTACCTTAAAGTCATGGCAACTTCCTTCCGAGCAGCAGTGGCCAAGTTTGGCCAAGTCTTTATCTCCTTCTCGGGCACACACACAGAATAGCAAGGGGGTGGGGGGGCTAGTGTGACTCACAGGCTTACTTACCCAGGCAGGCAGATGAGGGCCACCCAGGTGGGTGGGGTGCAGGCACCACATGGGAAAGCAGCTTAGCCAGGCAAGCCACAGAGCAGAGTCTATGCATGTGTGCAAGCAAGTCCACATTGTGCTGTGCTGGAGAGATGAGGAGTGACAGGGCAGGGTGGGGCAGGGCGACCGGGTGGGTTCGGGTGAGTGGCAACCAGATTGGTGGGGGTGAGTGGGGGAGGGGCCAGCCATAGTTGGTTCTCTGAACTAGTTAAAATTAATTGCTACTGGTTTGCCTGAACTGGTCCGAACCGGCTGAATATCACCACTGATTCAGAGCGCCTTTTCCTTGGCCTTCTGGTTTAGCTGACACTTCTCTAGTGCAACAATATTAGGCATTCTTTGGTAGTGACAGGAAGGAAGAGGAAATCCTAAGAAAAAAAGAATTTAGAATATGGAGGAAAGGGATCCTGAAGAAAAAGACGCCTGTTCCAATCTGATTAATGGAGTAAACCGGCTGGAATCTCTTGGATCTATGAATTTTAAAATTAATTAATTGAAATGGGAAATCTTCGCAACATAGTTTAACTGAAAACATCAGTCCTTGAATGCATGCAAACATAAATATGTGTTAGAATCACAGTTTTTAGACAATTTATCTGTATTTTATTCACGATCCTATGTCGCAGCGATGGAGGTGGCGAAACGCCAATATTTCGCCACCCTCATTGCGTCCGCGGAGAATCGCCCGGCGGCCCTGTTCAGGGTCACTCGCTC
>JANHFR010488290.1:0-11253 GCA_032468015.1 Mimophis mahfalensis | reverse complement strand
AGCTAAATATTTTAGTATACCAGTACTATTTGGTTCAGAATGTTTTTTTCTTGTTTTCCTGCTCTAAAAACTGGGTGCCTCTTATGGTCAGGTGCATCTTATGGTCCAAAAAATACAGTACTCCCGAAGCTTCTAAGGGACAAAGCCAATCATGAAGTGCTTCTGTGTTAAGCAATGAAGTGCTCTACATAAAGAGAAATGGTAGAATACAGAGATGGATATGAAGGCCCAAATAAATGGAAAAGTGTGAACTTCTTAAAGTGCCCTTGCAAGACATTTACAGCAAGCTGAAGTGACCCTGAGTAATGACACTGAGCCTCTGGTCCAGTAAACCAAACTGTTTATATTCACTGACCACATCTCTGAGATTGAACAGGTACTCGTAGCATGCTGACTTACTAGGAAAGGATATATAGTGTCACACAGAAGTCTTTATTTTATTTATTAATCAAGTTTATATAACTGATCAATTGAAAAAACGAAATGTTAAAAAGTTATAATATTTATGTAGTTACTTACCAAGACACCTAAATTATATTAAAGTATATTATTTTAAGGTAACCAAAATGTCTTTACAATCCCCCAGGCATGTCACAACTTTTGAGCACCCCTAATGTTTGGGAATAGAAAGTTGAAAAATTTGACACACCTAGGCAGTGCCTGCATTACTAAACGTGACCCTAGATAGCGTACAACAATAAATAAAACAACCAGTGTAAAATTTTTGAAACCACAAGAATAAATAACATAAAAACAAGAATAAAAAGTATTACAATATCACACTATAATTTATATTGTGTCTGCCTTTTTCTTCTTTTGTCCTTGCCTTGCAGGGTAATGGACCAAAGGTACAATTCTTTTGTTTGTAGCTACTCAGCAAAATATCAAAGCTGATTTGGGTTAAACTTGCGCTTGTCAAGGTCATCAACATAATCAGTAAATTCCAACTGTGCAATGAGGAGACTGGCTGGTGGGATGCAGGGATGGGGGGCAACAATTAATGTCCAATCTTATTCAGTTTTATCATACACACACAAACAAAAAGATTCATCTCCTTCTATCCACAACAGCATCCAGCAGTCCCACATGTGCCGTGTGGGCCTGACACTGAGCTATAATATATCAAATGTTCATAATTACAGGGAACCACAGGGTATGAAATAAACAAAAATCAATTGAACCGTTTGACATCTATAAATCACATCACACACTAATTTTTGATTATTTTAACAGAAATAGTATTTGCTCAGTGGTAGGATTCAAATAATGCCACCACCGGTTCGCCCAAAAATGTGAGCATATGCATGCACATACACAGCTTTTGCACATGCACAGTTTTGTGCATGTGTGTGTGTGTGTGGTTTTGCACATGTGTGTGCAGTTTTTGCACATGTGCACGGGGCTTTCATGCATGCATGGCAGCGAGGCTTGACTAAGCAGCTTTTTGAGGACTGCTCCCCTCCATCTTTGCTCTCCAGGTCAGCGGCTGCTTCTCTCTGCTGCTGCTCTTGCTGGGAGAGCAACTTGAGAGCACCTGTGAGCCACCACTTTCCTCCAAGTCCCATACGGAAAGGACTGCAGCACAGAGAAGCAGCAGCCTATTCCAGATGGTACTTAGAGGAAGAGCAGCAGTGGAGAGAAGCAGCTGCCAACCTGAAAA
Organism: Mimophis mahfalensis; assembly: GCA_032468015.1. Taxonomy (NCBI): domain Eukaryota; kingdom Metazoa; phylum Chordata; class Lepidosauria; order Squamata; genus Mimophis; species Mimophis mahfalensis. The sequence continues at coordinate 9,593 of JANHFR010488290.1, read as the reverse complement.
GCACGTGGAGCATCTCCACGAATGAAGCCACAGCAAGGGACAGAAGAAGCGGCTGCAAGATCTCTGCTGCAGCACTTTTCGGATGGATCTTCTTAAAGGTAAAAAGAACCATCTAGTCCGTTCTTTGGCCTGTGCCCACGCCATCCCCCACATGGCTCTTCGGCCTAGCGCAGCAGGCCCCAGGCTGAATAAATTGCTTTGAAGCCAGTGGGGGGTGGCAGCATGTGGGCAGAGGCCTGGGGCAAGGCCGGAGTGGGGGAATCACACGTTCCCCGACCCAGCTGAGGGGGCAGGGCAAGACCTGAGATGGGGAATGGTGCATTCTCTAACCCGGCCGAGTTGAAGGGTGAATGGGTGGAGGCCCGGAGCAAAGCTGGAGCAGGGGAATGGTGCATTCCCCGACCTGGCCAAGGCGAAGGGTGAGCGGGTGGGGCAAGGCCGGAGCCGGGGAATGGTCAGTTCCCTGACCCGACTGAGGCAAAGGGCGAGCAGATGGCATGCTTGCCTTTGGTGAGCAGAGCAGGTGAGGAATGGAGGCAAGGTGTGGAGATTAGCTGGGCCATGTGGCGAAGGCAAGACATATGGGGTGGGTAGGGCGGGGCCAGCCAGTAATGTGATTGTTTCTATGAGAGTGCACTTTATGCAGGCACAATGCAGCACTCAAAGACCACCCTCAGTGTCAGCGCTGTTGAGGTGAGCTGCTTTTAAGCTCAGCTGAGGCGCGGCAATCTGCTCTGCCACGCATATCAGCTGAGCTAACAAACAAGGAAATTTAGGACAAGAAAGGGTGAGGGTGGGGGCAGGTGAGCAGGGCCAGCCAGACATGGTATTTGCCGGTTCTCTGAACCAGTCAAAATTTTCCCTACTGGTTCGCCTGAACTGGTCTGAACCAGTTGAATACCATCTTTCTATTTGCTATATAAGACACACCTTTGCATCTTTTCTGGAATTTTCTGAATTTGAATTTTCTGGATTTATTTAATGATTGGAGATGCAGCCCTCAAAATACAATGTTAATTTAAAGGATGTGGTTTTGTGTTATAATAGTTTTCTTCCTAACAAACATTTTATATATTGATTTTGGTCTGGAAGACTCATTGGTTTTTAAATATTTTACATTCTCTGACTTTTATGCCAAGCAAGAAGGAAATTAACTGAAGACCAACAGAAACGTTTTTATGAAAAAAAATATTATATTACTGAAAGAATACCTATTCTCCATCCCTTAAACAGTGCTGTTGTTTTATATTTGAATACTAGAAACATCAGAAACTTTGTGCAAAGATCAAGGGCACAACTGAAGTCATAGTTGCTGGTCAATTGTGATAGACTGGGAGAGGTTACTATCAACAGTGAGACCAAAGCTATCAAGTATCAAAACATCTGCCATGCTATCCCATCTTCTTTACCTAGACAATCTGTAGCTGTATGGAAATATATTACGTGAAAGAGTCATTGCTCAACACTGCCCATATATACAGTCAAAATATTGCAATGGAATTTCGACTGGACAAACATACCATCCTCACCACCCAGAAGAAAAATAGCGAACACTGAAGGAATCAAGATGCCTTATGGAAATAGTATCAAGAGTCTGGATGAAATCATTACCAATTCCTGGGCATCCTTCAAGCTTTCAACATCAGGCACACTGAAGAAAAGAAGGTTAGAAGTGAATACTTCACGAGAGTGAAGAAGATCTTAAAATCCAAACTCAACGGTGGAAATATCATCAAGACAACACCTGAGCAATTTCAGTCATTAGATACAGGGCTCGAACTGGACTCAAGCAGAACTAAAAACCCTAGATAGGAAGACCAGACAAGTAATGATAATGAATCATGCCCTTGATGCACACAGCAATGTTGACAGACTCTACAAAAGAAAATATGTGGGCATGGCATGGTGGATTGTTGAAGAGGAAAAAAAAAAGGCATTGGAAAAATATCAGAAGGACAGTGAAAAAGATGCACTTAAACTAGTATACCATGAAGGCTTAATGAATACCAGAGGAATTCCTTGCCACTAGTGGCCTACAAGAGAGACAAAGGGAAAAATGAAAAAGAGGCATGCCAAGACAAAGGATTACATAACCAGTATGTTTAAAAAACAAAAACTAGCAGGCAAAGCAGATAACAGCAAGACCTGCCAATGATTAATAGCAGAAAAGTTGAAGAAAGAGAAAAGGGGACTAATTCTGGTTGCACAAGATCAAGCCTTCAGAGCTAATGTATACAAAGCCAAAGCTGAGACAAGGACAGACAGCAAATGCCACCTCTGCAAAGAAGCTGAAGAAACAGTGGACCACCTAATAAGCTTCTGCAAGAAAAGCTCACAAACAACAGCATGACTAAATAACAACAATGGTACATTGGAATATCTGCAAGAAATACCATTTGCCTACGAGCATATAGACCAAGTGATCGTTGTTATTTGCGAAGTTGTGTCTGACCCATCGCGACCCCATGCACAATGTTGCTCCAGGCCTTCCTGTCCTCTACCATCCCCAGAGTCCATTTAAGCGCACACCGACTGCTTCAGTGACTCCATCCAGCCACGTCATTCTCTGTTGTCCCCTTCTTCTTTTGCCCTCAATCACTCCCAGCATTAGGCTCTTCTCCAGTGAGTCCTTTCTTCTCATTTGGTGGCCAAAGTATTTAAGTTTCTTTTTCAGGATTTGGCCTTCTAAAGAGCAGTCAGGGTTGATTTCCTCTGGGACTGACCCGTTTGATTGCCTTGCAGTCCAAGGGACTCACAGGAGTCTTCTCCAGTATCATAGACAAAGTGATAGGAAATGACAAAGCTAAAGTGCTCTGGGACTGTACAGTTCAAACAGATAAGCATCTGCCACATGATACCCCAGAGTTAACAATTGTTCATAAGAAAGACTAAAAAGTCTGCATACCGAATGTTGCAGTATTTGGAGACAACAGAAGAGAAGAGAAAGAACTGGAGAAAATCACAAAATATTAAGATGTGCAAAGAGAATGGCAAAAGAAAGCAAACATTGTACCAATAATAATAGGCACCTTGTATTTAATCCCAGAACAACAGAAGCACCTCTTGAATTCCATCAGCATTGACAAAATCAACAGTCAATTCCAAAAGGCAGTTTTATTTGGAACAACATGCAACAATACATTCAATACCATCAAACAAAAACATATATTTATCCCAGGTCCTTGGGAAGGACTCAATAGGTGACTATAGGTGGATATGCATAAAAATGCCAAATCCAATATAAATGTCTCACTAACTGTGCAACCAACTACACTAACATATTTTAAAAACGTTAATTTTCTTTCGTGCTAGCTTTTTTTCTGATAAATGTCATTCAATTTTAAACTCTTGCAAAATATATGGAGATGGTCAGGACATTTTATGCAAATCACAGATAATTCCGACACTAATAGCAGACTAATATGCTGGAATATGCATTAATATGAAAAAATAATTTCATACTGTATTTGAAAAGTCTGGTACTGAATTTAACTTTTATGGATCAAAATTATGTACATGAATTGTACTGCACCTGAAGTTTGGGTTTGCCCTAACATAACAGTTTCAATAAATAAATATTTATTAGGCAACTTGAACCCCACTAAGCCATCATTTCAGAGATATTTCCTGACCTAAACAGAGAAACAGAAAGACTATGGGTGAGCAAAAAGCCTTCCCTTCCCTTCCCCTCCCCTTTTCCTTTTCCAGCAGACAGCTAAGTAGCTGCTGCTGGAGAGAGAGTGGGGATTACCAGACTGGCTGGGAAATTGTCATGGAACGTTGAAAATGAAGAACACTTTATTGTATCAAAAATCCTGCAGTGCAGCAGTGGCCAGAACACTAAAACAACCAGAACTTCCCCTCATTTCATTTCCTTGGAAGTTGTGGGTCCTGATTTAAGATGCATTCTGTAAATTAGCCCATTTGAGGGACAAAGTATTGGACTATGATGCACCATTTCATTCAGTTAAAGGTAATGACAGTAAGAGTTTTAATAGTATATACAAGTAGATAGATGGTCCGATTTTTAGATATTCACTTAACTATTCATCCTGGTTGAAGACTTCTATTACACTGAGTTTTTTATTCATTATGAATTTTGATTTGGTTTTAAGTGTTAAATTGATAAAGGATCACTTTTTTATATGCAGTATTATTTGTAAAAAATGTATTCAGACTCTGAGACTCATACATGCATACCAACAGTTATAATGTTAATTAACAGATATGAATGAACTTCCAATTATTATTTTTTAACTATGTAACATAAATGAATATACAGGGAGAACTTTTCAGGCTTAACCAAAAATTTAAAGGCAGAACTGCACTTTTTACATTTTCTGAACATGGAATGCAAACATCTAACTTTGAAGCCCAACCTGAGTTTCAATAGCAATCTCTATGACTTCTGCATATAAGATTTGACTGGAAGAAAAGAAATGACCAAGAATGTCTGTTTATGGTTTCCATGGTTTCAGTTTATAACAGCAATTTCCAAAACTTTGGTCTGTTCTCTGTGTTATTCTTTATGTTTTCACCTTTGGCTCTCTGGTATTATCTCAAATATTTTGATTGTTGAACAAGATTTTTTTTTTAATTAAGCTTATAATCTTCTTACCAGGTTAACAGTCTCTTGAGTTCCTTTCTTGGCAGTACACTATATACCTTTTATTCTTTTTGAAAGTACACTATACATTTGTAGATTTTATTTAGTCAAGATGGAATATATTTGTATTCTTAATAAGATGTAGCTTGTCTGTCTATCTGTCTTTCCATCCATACTTGTAATATCATTCTTTCTTCTTGAGGAAAATATGTCAAAAATCCAGTAATCCTTACACTGCTGTCTCATTATTTAATTTGCTTGATCAACAAAAAATAGATCCACAGAGGTTACCATGGGTATCTGAAGTAAATTATTCTAATTACCACTACTATTCAAGTAGCTGCTCACACAATGCAGATAGTCCGTGTTTAGTGACCACAATTGGGACTGGCATTTCTGTCATTAAGTGAAGCAATCAATAAGTGGGAAATCACATGAGTGCAAATGTGTTTCTCTTTTCAAAATTGATGACTATTCAGTTTCAAAACTTCAGTTTTTGTTTTCCTCTTAATCATTTTACTTTAGTTTCCTTTCCTGCCCCCCGCCCTTCAGAATATTCACCTCAATACTTGGATAATTAGCAAGAAAGAAATTAATGGGTGTTTTTGCATTCATTGGAGAGGAAAGGATTATAAGAGTGAGCAGGCACACAATGGAGAATACACATCTAAAGGAAAAACGGGGTAATGCTGCCAGCCCTGAGCATGCCACACAAAGTGTCTGGTGTATTTCCTCAAAGGAACAGATGACTTGTACAACATGGTGTTGAAAGAAATTGGTGACACTATTTCAGGAAAACGATTTAAAACTTTAAAAAAGCTTGGGAAATGAGGGAGAAAATGCACTAGAAAATCAAAGCCAAAAAAATCCTGTCAACATTTTTGCACCAATTTTATTGAAAATTATATTATACAGATAAAACTAATACAATCTACAAAATATAAAATTTATAAAAAAAGGAAAAGTTTTTTTTTTTAAAGAAAAAATTCCCTCAAATGAAGTCCCAACATCCGCTTTCTCATACTCTCTTTGCTTCTACTCTCAGAATTGTTGGAGTCTTTAAAAACTTCCTATTGTAATTCCAGTATAAAATGGAATATTCATTTTGTAATATCCGCATTGTGGCTCATATTCTCACTGTATCTTCTCACACAATCTTTGACAGCTCCAACAAGTTCCTTTTGTAAATCCATTGAAGAGAAATTATTCACAACCCTTTCTGAAATATTTGTGTCTTTTAAAATTATTAAATTATTAGCCATTTTCATTTGTAGATCCATTGTGGGCTATCTTCTTAAAATCCATATTCAGTTTTATTCAATGGAACTTGTTCCTCTTCAGCAACACCTTCTGATTCTTCCATAATAGCAGATATCTTTATAATTATTTCCTGAGCCCATTCATCATAGATTTCTCATAAAGAAACCATTGATGCATTTATTTCTTCTAATGCACTCAATGTCTAATCTTCACGTTGTCTTAATAGTTGTTCCCAAACATGAACATAATTTCCCATAAGAAAGTACTTTAATTAACTTCACTTAAATCAAATTCATTTGATCTTTTAAACCATTTAAAACTTTCTAAAAACAACATTAATCATCCTTTTGCTATATTATTACAAAAATATTTTTAAACAAAGCTTCAAACATATAGTCAGCATGTCAACGGTCCATTCTGATCTTAGAACATGTTTAAAAATTTCTACAGTAAGCCTTTTAAATGCCTCAGAATCATGTTGTAACATTACAAAGTTGCTGTAGTTTTACTTATTTTCCCATTTGGTTTTATTTGCTATAATAAGAATAGGAAAAATAAAGTATAAAACACCCTTCAAGCTACATAGCTTACAATATAGAAATACTGATCATACTCAATTCTTTTGTATATGATGGACGCATATAAACCCAATATTGTACATTGTCATACAGATATAAAAACATCACATTTAAGCTGCCTGAGTTATATACTACAGCACAGGTGTCAAACTTGTGTCATATTGCCATCATGTGATGTATCACAATGTTTTCCCCCTTCATGGAGCTGGGGTGGGCATGGTTGTACATGATTCATCCGGCTCATGGGTAGCCAGTTTGACACCCCTGACTACAGGATAACACATTTAAAAAAAAAAATAATTGCAGATCATTATAAATGCAGTTAACAACTGAAACTACTGTATGTCAGCTATTTAGACAATATATTAATTGCTGTGGCAGAAAAATAATGGCAGCAGAAGGCTGCAACCTATTACAATTTAGTTGTAGAAAGTTAGCACCCACCCCTCTTCTAGAAGAATGAAATATTCTAGTAAATATTAAAAACACAGCATATTGTATTTCCCTGGATGAGAAAAGGAGAAACATGTTTTTAAAGACAAAGCAGCTCCCCCCCCCTTCAGCTCCAGGGTTGATGGGATTAAGACATGGCCCTCAGGACTTGATAGGATTAGCCCTCTACCCATCTACAGCAGGGCTCACTACATTGAGAAATCACCTGGGGACATTATATCAGCTCACAGTTCAACCAGACTTACCTCAGATAAACGCCTAGGGTTTGCACCAGAGGTGGTATTCAGCCAGTTCCGACAGGTTCCAGAGAACCGGTAGCGATAATTCTGACTGGTTCCGAGAACCACCTCTGATTGGCTGAGACAAGCAAACACCACCTCTGATTGGCTGATAGCATAGCCACGCCTACTAAGCCATGCCCACAGAACCGGTAGTAAAAAAATTTGAATCCCACCACTGGTTTGCACATGACCCCTACAGCAACCAATCAGAATACACACCCTGCCCACAGGAACAGGAAGCAAGTTCAAAGCCCAAGAGAGGGTATAGATCTCTCTCTCATACACTCCCATGTGCTCATTTGCCCAGGACCTCAAACCATGTGGTCCTGTCCACCACTAAACCATCTTTCCAAATAGCCTCCATGTTTCCAGTGTCTTTCTCCCCACTTGGAACTGAACCCAGATGGACGTTTCTTCCAACATAAGCAATGATACACTTAGTCAAGTAATGAAATGAGGAATTTGGGGAAGCCTGTGAAAAATATTGCAAAACGCTGCAACTGTCCATGTGCATTCTTTCACTTTTAACTCCATTACAATTTTTTCTTAGCCTATCTTCAAACTTTCCTGCACTACTCCATCCTTAAAAAAAAAAAAATGGGGGTTGGTGATGGTATTAAAAAATGCTGTAGTGGAGCTCAATCGCTAAAGTTGTTAGACAACCAAAAAGGAAAAAAAAGGAACTTTATTTTCTTGGAATAATCTATTTTGCTATTCTGTATAAACCATACTCTGGAAAAGTCAATAGTTCAAATATTGTAACTGCATAACTGTACAAAATGTTAAAAATATTATTTAAGCAATTATTGAGATGTGTGTTTTTATTATGCAAATATAAACACTGTCCCTATATAATACAAATTCTTGATTAACATAGAAAAAAGGTGGCTTGATCCTTCTATTTTTAGTTTAAATTGCATAGTTAAAGGAAGGAAAAGTCACTAATGAGAGGTATTTATTTATTAAATAATTTTATATGGTGATCTAGCTCACACACAGTGACTTCAGGTGGCATACAACATTAAAAATTAACAATATAAGAACCCCAGAAACCCCTACCCCTCATAAGGTCAACAAACATAATCTCAGAAAACTGTGGTAATTTCAACAAGTTTTATTCCCTCTGTAGGTCCAGTAGAAGAATGAAGGTAAGTCACTGTGTCTTTTGAAGTGAATTGTTTTCATTCTATTTAACTGCCCAACGTTTAACATTTTTTCTTGCATGACACAAGTTTTAAAAATAGAACGAGTGTGCTGCAATATTTATCATGAAATCCTTCCTCTTGGCACTGCAAAAAAAAATATTCTCAATTTCACATACAATTTCTATCCTATTACTGGCATTCCTAAACTATGGTATCTTCTGCTCAACTATATGACAGCAGTCTGATTCCAAAAAGTAAACTAAAAACACAAGAAAATGGAACTCTCAATGGGCTCAGCATATATGCACGACAAGTCGGAAAAAAATATGGATTATATCATGAAATACTATGCCACCTCCAAAATCTTGCCAAGAAAACTGCAGGGACTAATCCAGGAAATTGCCAAGAGTCCTTTGAAGGCACAAAAACAAAAAACAAATCAACAATATAGAATTCTAATATTCTAGTCTCTTTTGTCTAGCGATTGTTACATTTATTATCCTTTTTTTGAGAATGACTTCCTAGATATATGATCAATTAATATTATATACATTTTATCTCTTTTATGTGCTCTTTTAACTGCAGCAAATGAGTAACAATAATAACAAAATTATACGTCCATGCTCTTTCTCACACTATCTACACCTTAGATCTCAAGATTCATAGCACATTTTTACTGAGATCTTTAAATCCTTTAAATCCATTGTCTTAATTTGGACTACATTGTTTTAAAACTTGGATGTTTCATAAAATTTGCTCTTTATTAAATATCTTGGAGGTAAAATTCAGTTTTTGTTACAGAGAACAAAAAAGTCTTGACAACAGATCCATCTTATTCCTGCTGTCACTCATTACAAAGCCATTATATTACATATTTTCAGGTGTACTTGATATTGTACAACATTATAAAATTTATTCATTGCATCTATATTCCCAAAGCAGTATGGTTTTGATTTGTTCCCACAAAATTATATCTGCTCTTTTTATCTACTTTATGTCTAAAAAGAAAGAAAAATGAAGAAAGGAAAGTAAAAAAAGAAAAAAAATTAGACATATATAAGAACTCTATGGTCAAAGTCTGTGGAGATTCTCGATCATCCAGGTCATAGTTATTTCAAAGTTGCTTTCCCCCCCTCAAAAATTCTTTCAAGAGGCAACTGGACTCCTTTTCTTGAGGAGGAGGAAGAAAACATTTTATTTATTTATTTATTTATTTATTTATTTATTTATTTATTTATTTATTTATTTATTTATTTAAATTTATATACCG
>JANHFR010486968.1:0-11258 GCA_032468015.1 Mimophis mahfalensis | reverse complement strand
CCCGGTGCGAGGAAAAGCAAGCAGCGCGGAAGGGCTGCGCTAGACTTAAGCCTTAAGTCTAACGCTGCTTCTGCACCGCTTGCTCTTCCTCGCACTGGGGCCGCTGGCATCGCGGGGTGCCCGATCAGCCACACCAGTCCCACCAGGTTCGATTGGGTGCCCTGCGATGCCAGTGGCCCCAGGCTAGACTTAAGGCTTAAGTCTAGCGCCGCGCCGCTTGCTCTTCCTTGCACCGGGGACACTGGCACTGCAGGGCGCCTGATCAGCTGCACCAGCCCCGCCAGGTTCAGACAACCTAGCCAGCACATGTCTAGGCCGGGTGGGGGGACCCATCGCTTCCTCGGGAGCCTTAAGGAATCACTGGTCCCCACTCCGGCCTATGGCAGGGTCGCTGTTGGGTTTCACTCCAAGTTCATCCTGACATGTTTAGCCCCCGACAAACCCCTTTCCCAGTCAACCACCCGGTCCTACAAACAAACCCCTTTGTCGCTTCCCTCCACTGGTTACCCTTCCCTCCTGTCAGTCCCTCTGACTCACCACCTTCCCCTTTCCCATACTCTGCCTCCGAGCCCTGAAAGATGCTCAGAGCACTGAAAGTAATGCCGTTTGGGCTGAAAGGCGCTGCTGCAGTCTTTATGTAGCTTCTTAATAGCGTTTTACAGAATTATTTGTATCGAGGTGTTCTGACGCCAGTAACATCATTGTAGGGGCCATTCTTTTACAAAGGGACCAGAAAGGACGTCTCTGTCCTTGTGCTTATACCTCCAAAAGACTGACTCCCACGGAACGAGCGTGGGCCATCAGGGAGAAAGAGGCCTTTGCCATTAAATGGGCCCTAGAGGTCTGGAGACACCTGCTGGAGGGAGCAACATGTCCTTTTGAGGTCTGGACTGACCATCGAAATCTCGAAGCTCTCCCAAAAGCTAGGAAGTTGTCTCCTAAACAATTACATTGGGCACAGTTCTTCCAACGTTTCCGCATGTCCCTGAAATATGTACCAGGGGGAAACAATTTCTTGGCAGATGCTTTATCTGGAAAACCCCAGTACCAATCATGTAGAGAGGAAGTCGTACAAGCATTAATTCCACCAACCACCCCAGAGAGTGTATGTAGTCTAGTACAGGATGAGATATGTAAGGCTTTAGCAACCGATCAGTGGTGGATAGATTGTATATCCCTGAGAGCTGTAGAGCGAGAATTCTGAGTAATGCCATGATGCATGGACAGCTGGGCATTTTGGTTTCGTTAAAACCTTACACCTGGTACGTAGACATTTCTGGTGGCCAAACATGCATAGAGATGTAGAGGAATATGTCAGGTGTTGTTCTGTCTGTGCCATAACCAAACAACACATGGGTAAACCCGTTGGCTTATTACAGAGAGTAGCAGAACCCAGCCAACCCTGGGAACAGATAGGAATGGACTTCCTAGTCGATTTGCCGAACAGTTGAGGGTATACGGTCATTTGGACTGTGGTAGATATATTGTCAAAGCAGGCCCACTTTATCCCCTGTAAGGGGCTCCCATCTGCTCGCTGACTAGCCGCTATGTTTCTACAACATGTGTATTGTTTACATGGCATTCCCCAAAGAATCATTTCAGACAGGGGAGTACAATTCACTGCCAAATTTTGGTGTTGCTTTGTTTGTGCAATAGGGTCATCCCAGGCATTAAGTACAGCGTATCATCCTGCTACGAACGGCGCAGCAGAAAGGGTAAACACCATCATAAGTAGGTATCTCCGCAGCTACGTCTCTTGTAGACAGGATGACTGGTCGTCTCTTTTGTCTTTTGCTGAAGTAGCATACAATAATGCTGTACACTCTAGTACCAGTTATAGCCGTTTTAGAATCGTCAACAGAATAGATTTCCATCCTATACCTGAACTGGTGGCCCCTCATACTACGTTGACTACCCCAAAGGAATGGTCAGAACAAGTAGCATCTCTGTGGCCGTTAATTCGAGAAGCATTACAGAAAGCTTTTCTTGAATATAAGAAACAGGCAGATAAAGGACGGCAAGACCATCCCTCTCTTTACGTAGGGCAAAAAGTATACTTGTCCATGAAGTACATACGATTGAGACTTCCCAGCAGAAAACTGGGCCCCAAGTATCTAGGTCCGTTCCCTGTAGTGCAGGTGATTAATCTTGTGACCATAGAACTGAAGTTACCCCCTCTATTACGCAGGATACACCCTGTCTTCCATATTAGCCTCCTGAAAACAGGAGAGGCTGCCGAGCGATATGTGAGAGGATCCACCTCAGACCCTCCGTCTGATGGACATTACAAAATAGAGGGGCTCCTTGATTCCCGGATACGAAAAGGTATATTACAATACTTGGTGAAGTGGAAAGGGTATCCTATAGAAGAGGCATCTTGGGTCCCGAGGCACGATGTCAGGGCAGACCATCTAATAAGGAAATTCCACATGCTTCACCCTACAAAGCCAAAGCCGGCTACCATCCATGACGATACCTAATGATTTTTCCTTTTGTTCCCTCTCAGGGGGCCCTTTGGTGAAGAGGGTCCGTATGTCGGGTTTCACTCCGAGTTCATCCTGACATGTTTAGCCCCTGACAAACCCCTTTCCTAGTCAACCACCTGGTCCTACAAACAAACCCCTTTGTCACTTCCCTCCACTGGTTACCCTTCCCTCCCATCAGTCCCTCCAACTCACCACCTTCCCCTTTCCCATACTCTGCCTCCGAGCACTGAAGGAAAAGCCTCTTGAGACGACTACTCCTGCCACCTACTCAGATGACATCAGCTGCCTATTGTAATTACACACGGGTGTCGGGTTCGTACAGGATTGGGTAGAGCGCACTGGGGGTGGGGATTTCTGTTGCCACTTACTTTAAAAAGGTGAAAGTAACCAAGTTTCTTTGATGCTGTTTTTGTTTCTCTTTGATCGTCGAGTGTGCTATTCTGTACCAGGAAAGGACTAATTAAAATGACAATTGGAACCTCCCATTTGGCATCCATGTCTGTTTTAGTCTCACTGAGAACGGGACAAGCCAACTCTGACAGTCGCACGGCACTTTGTTCCCATAGCCGCCCACGGGCATCTGCAGTGGCGGCAGCCAGAACTGGGCCACGTTTCTCCCCAGGCTGGAGAGTCCGGGGCTGGGGCAGATCTGCCTCCGCCTTGCTTAGGTAAGTGTCATTAGCAGTGAGGGGAAATCTCAGCCCTCCGACAAGGCGGGACTGAGGCCTGCCGCCCCAGGAGAGCTTCTCCCGCACACTTCACCCAAAGCCTGCTCTGAGGAAATATGAAGGCGCCCCCCCCCCCCCCCACGCTTCCCAAAAGCACCAGCCTGGCTCCCTGCTCCCGCGCAAATAAAGCCATGCTACTTTCTTATCTCAAAGGGCCAAAGATGGACTCAGAGGAGCCATTTCAAACTCCACCACCACCTCCCCCGGCGAAGAACCACACGAGGTGCGAGGGGAGTTGGGTGAGCTCGCCACTGTGCACAAGAGTGACGTTTCAAAGCCCGGCGACTTTTACCCTCGTGCACGTACTCGGGGAGGCTGGGATTACAGTCTCCAAAACAAAGAATGGAGTACGTGGCGCATGCGTTGAAGGAAGCGGTTTTTATTCCCTTGAGTGAATGCGAAGGGAAAAGATGAGGTAACGGAGCACGCTGAGAGGAAGGGGAGGAATTCTCTGTCTCTGAGGCACTCACTCCCCTGCATGCGCGTGCACAGGTGCGTGTGTGGGGGAGTGCCTCAGAGTCAGAGAAATTACGGGAAATTTTAAAAAAATGCGGGAACGGCCGGAAAATGAAGGAAAAAAAATCTGTGAGTTTCCCGGCCAATACGGGACACTTGACAGCCCTGGATTGCAAAAGGCAGCTTCAGGTAGAGCACCTTACATCACCAATACCATGACAATGCCTCCAATACCATCAAGCAACCTCATCTGTCAATCCCAGGTCCTTGGGAAGGACTCAATAGGGGATAAGGATGCCAAATCCAGTCTAAAACAACAGTCTGTTTATGTGAGGAACCATACTAGTACTGAAAACCATAATGTATAGCTTGTCAGTTCCTCATTTTATATAATTTTCTTTAAATGAATAATTAATTCCTTGTCTGATGTGAAGTAATAGGCAATGGGATTGGAAATATTTGAGATACAATCAGAAATTGAGGTAGAACAGACTGCCAAATAATGCCATCAAAATATTTTGTTGTCATAATTTGTTATACAGTCAAGATAATCTTTGGATTCCCGAGAAAAATATTGCCTAAAAAGAGATAAAAAATGTAACATTCCATTTTTTAAAAAATTAAGGCTATGAATATTCTTTCTTCCCCACCCCCCATACTCATGATTAATTCTTCAGTGATGAGATGGAACAAACTAGGTGAGTGGCCTATTCATTTGAAGAGATTCCATATCTGAGCCATGGATTTTAATTACTGCTTCTGCAGGTGCCTATAATGGACAGAAATGAACTTACTGCCAACCTCCATTTCCAGGAAGACTATTTTTTTTAAAAAAAGAGATTTACTCCCTACTCTGTCAAATGGTTTTAAAACATCTAATGATTGCAATGGTAGTATAATTTTATTATGTATAGCATAATGTATTATATTTGGCTAATTGAGTCCTCTGTTCCTGTTCTTTTAGGATCAAATCCAAATGGATCTAGATAAACATAACGCATTAAGAAAGCATTTAATCTTTTGACAAGTAGAGTAGAGCATGGTGATGGATGGATGGAGGGAGGGAGGGAGGGAGGGAGAGAGAGAGAGAGACAGACAGACAGACAGACAGACAGACAGACAGACAGACAGACAGACAGACAGACAGACAGATTTGTTTAGCCCTATTTATTTTCTCTTATTATCTGTTGATGCTAATTTGTATTTCTTCATCTTAACTCAAACTCAGTTTGTTAGTATCTTTGGTGGAGTTGTAGGATGGAGGGACTGAATTCCAGAGGCCAAAGAGACAATGAAGTTTGGAAACTTTGGTAGGCAGGATATGGCCCCTCTTTAGCAGTTCAGAGCAGAGGTGGTATTTAGCCAGTTCCGACAGGTTCTAAAGAACCAGTAGCGATAATTTTGACTGGTTCGGAGAACTAGCAAATACCACCTCTCATTGGCCAACACTGGCAAATACCACCTCCAATTGGCCAACAGCATACCTGTGCCCACTAAGCCACACCCACAGAATCAGTAGTAAAAAAAAATGAATCCCACCACTGCTTCAGAGAGTATCTCAAATTACTGCCTTGCTGGGATGATAACATTTATTAGTAATAGTAGAGTTATTCCAACTCTCGGTATGTGTTAGTGTTTCTTGTAATTTCACCTCTCTCCCCTCTTTCTCTCTCCTTTTCTCTTCTTCTTCTGTTTCCTCTTTCTTTTTTCTTTTTTGTTCCTGTGTTCTAAATGTTTTGTCAGTAAATGTAATGACATCCCCTTCCCCTCCCCTCCCCTCTCCCCAGCCTCCCATTTTCTTCCCTTTGTTTTGTCTCTTTTTTATACATATTGTTATTGTAGCATATGTTTTTTGTAAATACTTAATAAAGACTATTTTATATATAAAAAAGAGGGTATCTCAAGTTACATTGATAGTTGCATTAGTCTGACAAGATTGATTGGCTCAAGAACCAAGAATAACATGTCGAGTTACTTTATAGTTCTTCAGCTATAGACAGAATCTTCCCAGACTAAAAGGACTATTTTCATAACTATAGAGATAGTCTGTGAATATACTTTTCCTGCCCACCAAAATTTCCTAGACTGGTAGGCAGGACTCTAGACTGCATTCATCACAGTGTCCTGAGTATGTATAAGTGCATTCCTAATTCTTGAAGTGAGGGTAACAGCATGTGGTGAATAATGGGGAAGGGATTTCTAGTATTTGAGTCAGATAAAACACAATCAGTGAGAAAATCCTTGGATATAAGTGAAAAAATGCTTTTGAAGCACCCTTTAGCTTCAAAAGAATCATAAATGTTTAGTGTACAGTAAATAGTTACAAACATAGCCAAAGAGCCACCTTCTTGATCTAAAATGAAACATCAGGTTTTCAAGGAGACATGACATTTGAATGACACATAAAATTCCTAGTGTGCTTTTAGCAGAACAACTCCTACCGTAACTAGTAAAATGAACTAACTTGTTCTAGTGTCTAGTCACTAAAAATTCAGAGGTCCCATCACATTTCTGATCTCTAATCTTGTTGCTAAGTAACTGTTTATGGAATTGCCTTCTAAATTTATTCATACACTAGCCAATAACCCAGCTTCGCCTGAGTATTTTTGGCCTAAGCAGGGAATGCTGCAGCTGACAATTCCCAGAGTTCTTTGCCCAATTTGCATGGCTTGCCTCTATTGGCTGGAGAGTCTCTGATTTACATCCCTTGCTTGGTAACCTCTGTGCATGCTCAGTATAGGTTTTCTGCTGTAGAGGTGTGGGGGTGTCTACTTTGGCACCCTTTTTTGGGTACAAAGACTGGTCAACCACATTCCTGACCCCCTTCAGTGCTCATCTCCGGAGTTCAAATTAGGTGCCTGACAAGTTTGGGCCACTTTGGTCCACAGGTGAAAAAGCCTATTTGGGACATACCCACAAACACCAACACCAAACACTTCTCTTTTACAGATGTTGTTGTTGTTGTTAGTTGCGAAGTTGTGTCCGACCCATCGCGACCCCATGCACAATGTTCCTCCAGGCCTTCCTGTCCTCTACCATCCTCTACATCTTTTACAGATATAGATATCAAAACTGAAAATGTTTGCAACCCTCAATATACTCTTGAACCTTGTGGGAACATAACAGTTCTAGACTGATCACTCTCTTGACTCTGTCCCCAGGCTCTGCCTGTCCTTTTCCTCCATCCAGTTGTCTTCATACCTAAGATCCGAGTAGAACTCATGGTCCCCCAGTTTCTAGGCAGCTGTCTTTAACCACAGCATGAAACTGTCTCTCTTTTTAATGGCAGAATATTATTCTGGAAATGCATATTATATGCCTTCTTTTGGGGAGAGACTGTTGTCAGTCAACCATACAGTATTTGGAATGAAATCTTTTTCCTGTCTAATGGTAGAAGTTAATAACTTTGATGAACCATTTCCAAATCTGTAATATCTGTATGCCATATAAATTATATGCTTATCTTTGATATCAGTCTTCTCATTATATTCTAATGGAAGGAAATAGTTTATCTATTGATAAATTAGTTAAATAACTAACTTAGTAAGTTGTCTATTATGCCAACTATTAGAGGATTGGATGCTGTGATTTCAGCACCAATGAGATGGACCCGTAGAACAGATGGCACCAAATTTTGCTTCAGTCAATCTGATACCATGCAAAGTGCCAGCAATTTCAGAAGAATCTTTTACAAGAAATTCTCCAAGGACTAATTAGTTGAGAAGCCTTCTTAAACTATGAACAAAGCTATTGATGTGTCATATACTGACTGTCATTGATTAGGTATAATTGTATAATTATCTCAACTAAAAATAATGGAAGCTAAAAAGAAGCATTGAAATAGATTTTAAATGTGGGAGAAATCAGTCAACATCTGTTAAAATTATCAGTTATAGTGCCAGTTTGCTAAATCCTTGTTTTTTATTTCTTCAATACAGAAACTTTCTGCTCCTTACAAAAACCTAAATATTCTGGAAAATACTCTTATGTAAAGAAGAGTTTGGAATAATCTTTTTCTCTGAGCAGAAAGCAAACTGACCAAATAGCAGAGAAACAGAAGGTGAGGTCCTAATTGACAAGATGGTTTTGGAAAACTGCAAGAGAAGTGAGACCAACTTGAATGTAGCTTGGATTAGCTACAAAAAGGCATTTGACTCCCTACCGCATGACTGGATAATCAAGAGCCTAGAAATAACAGGAGTCATAAAAACATCAGAAGCTTTGTGGAAAGACCAATGGCACAATGGGAAGACAGTTCTTGGTCAATTGTGGTAGATTGGAAGAGGTTATCAAGAGAGGAATCTTTCAAGGAAACTCGCTGTCACCACTACTGATTCCCATTGCATTGATTCCTCTGTTAACAATACCAGACAAGTCAGGCTATGGCTATCAAACTTCAAAAACATCTATAAGGATGTTAACACCTCCTTTATGAGGACAATCTATTACAAAAGCAGCTTTATGTGGAACACCTTACAATATGGGTGTCAAACTTGCCATGTCATGTTGCCGTCACGTGATGTTTCATGATGTTTTTCCCCTTCATGGAGCTAGGATGGGCATGGCCTGTATGTGATGCATCTGGCCCAAGGGCCACCAGTTTGACACCCCTGCCTTACAACTATACTTTTAACACCATCAAACAGCATCTGCTTATTCCAGGTCCTTAAGAAAGACTTGATAGGTAGATATAGATGTCAAATTTAATCCTAACATCTGGTTGACTGTGACCAATCTTAATTCCTCTATATTCTGATCTTCTTGACTGTGTTTTTCAGCATGCTTCAGTGCATTTTTAAAAATAATAATAAAAAAATAAATGATTTCCTTTTGCTAGTCATACCAATAATCCAAATGAATTATGGGATTATATATCACAGATTTATGTAAACAATGCAATAGCATTATCAAGCGCAAACTAGAGTGATTGCAACCCTTTCTATTTTCCTTCTGGAGGAAGGAGAAAGACTACAATCTACTTTTCAGGTCCACTGAATCAAGAATATATTTCTCAGGAGTCATCAAACTTGGTGATTGAATGGAAAGTCAAAGTCAAAAATATAGCTTGAATTGGCTCACTAACAATTTGGAACAGATGCAATACGCTTTGACCCCGAAAGACAGCTGAACTCATAAATAAAAGCATTTTCCTAAAGTTGCAAAGTTCAGTCACAACTTTATCAGATCTGCTGTTGAGTGGGTACAAATAAAGAGAAGTCCCCAAATAACACTTTACAAATAAAAGGTCGGACAGAAATCTGACAAACTGAATGGATTAATGTGTGGGATGGATGGATGGATGGATAAATAGATGGATAGATGGGTAAATAGATGGATAGATGTAGATAGATGATGGATGGGTGAGTGGGTGGATGGGTGGATAGATGGACAGATAGAAAGATAAGAGAAAGAGAGAGGGATTGGGAGATATGAAAAGGTTGTTAAACATTAAACATACATGGGATTATATTGCTATTGCATGAGGAAACCCATCAGGGGTGGGTTCCTACTGGTTTGGCCCAGCTCAGGCAAACCGGTTGTTAGCGTCGGCAGAGGCGCGCTAAAGTGGTTCACCCACCCGCCCATGCTTCTTTATTGTGCACATTTGCTGAGATGCATCAAAGCCGATTGGTGCGTGCATTTGCTGAGACACACCAAAGCCAATGCACCAAAGCTTCTCAGGTGTTTCCTAGACCAAATGGCAGCCACACAGAAGTGTGCATGTTCCATTTGTGCTAGGAAACACCTGAGAAGCACCAGCGCAGAAAAATAAAACAGGCGCACCCATCAGCTGTTTCCTAGTGCAAATGGAACGTGCGCGCTTCCGTGTGGCTGTGCACACATTCTGTTAGGGCTAGGAAACAGTTGATTGGTGCACCTGTTTTTTTTTTCTGCTCTGACACTTCTCAGCAAATGCACGCACGTGGCATGCATACGCGCTAGGCGGACACATGCACACAAAGCAAATCACTTGCCACGCCGGTGGAAACCCATCCCTGGTTTTCATGCAAACAACCTCATTTCTCTCATATTCTAAGCCAAAGCCTTTTAGGGCAGAATTCCAACTACCATATAACTAATGTTCACTGGGTTTACAGTTAAAGTGGAAGCAATTTTTGTAAATTTGTACACCTCAGATCATGTGGGATAGAAACAACCTCACTTGAATGGACACTATGCCTCAGTACTAGAGATTTCAATGCATGCTTTCAATGCATTTTGTGGAGCGTCCTGTTGTGGCTCATCCCCCCCCCCCCCGGCCTGTGCAAAGCCAAGTTTGTTTATCCCAGTCGGAGCAGAGTGACCTTGAAGATTCACAGGATGGAGAGGAGCTGCCAGACAGACCATTCTCTCCGGCACCCTCTTTACCATTGTCGCCTCAGCCTGGTCCTTCCTCCCTACCTCAATCTGACCCTCTTGCCTTGCCCCAATCTGATCCTGCTCCGTTACCTGGACCAGAACCCCAGTCTGACCTTCCCCTTTGGATGCTCCACAGTCCTCACCTGAATCAGGGCCTGGTCGGTGGACTGACTCCAGAGCTCGTAGGACTGATAGAAGGATTAGGCAAAAGAGAAGACTGAGGTCTTCCCGGGAGTAGAATTACTGGGTCATGCTGACCACATCCTGCAGGGCTGTTAAAAGGCAACAGCTGTGGGCTGCCTCTCCAAGGCAGACAAACGTTGCAAAAGACTTCGGAGTGAATCAAGATTCTGGTTGGTAAATTCTGTTTCTGAACTTTTGTGGGGACTTGGAACTTTGCCGGCAGCGAACAAACTGCTTAACTTGAACTCTTTGATCCTTTGCCAAATATTCACGGCTTCGTTGTTGTCTTTTGCTCTTTTTAGTTTTTTCTCAGTAAAACTGTTTAACCCTTGCTTGGTTTGTCTTTTGGGGGGATTCTGAGCTGTGGGACACAACACGTCCCTCCCAATTGCTCATCCTGTATTGTGACTATCTGCCATAATGGCTAATTTGATCAGTGGCTGCACCACCAGTTTTCCAAACCCTAGAGGGTCCCTGGCTCCTCCCCAAAGATTATCTTCAACTGAAGGCTAAGCATTCCATTTATTTATTTAAAAGTTTCATACGGTCATCTATTTGAGAACACAACTCTGAGCTGACTCATATCCATAAAACTACAAACCCAAAAAATCCCCTGAAAACAAAATTAAAACCTAGTATCTCAAGTTACTCTCCTGAACTGTTCCAGCAACCCTGCATTTTGAGTAATAAAATGGTTTTATTTTAGAAAGAGTGAGCTGTGGAGCAAAACATCACATGTTCAGATTTTAATCTGATTGTTGCTTTTCCCATATTTGTAAGTGAAGTAGCAGCTTTGATCATGTAGTAAGAGCAGAGTTTCTCAATCTTGGCTACTTTCTGCCAGGTGGACTTCAACTCCCAGAATTCCCCAGTCAGTATGGCTGGCTGGGGAATTCTGGGAATTGAAGCCCACATGGCTTAAAGAGGCTGAAGTTGAGAAACATTGACGTAGACTACTCACACTCTCCCTCTCTCTCTCTCTCTCTCTCTCTCTCTCTCTCTCTCTCTCTCTCTCTCTCTCTCTCTCTCTCCCTCCCTCCCTCCC